>JAVTVY010027462.1:0-105257 GCA_036873755.1 Hanleya hanleyi | reverse complement strand
TTGGTGGTGGCGTTGGTAGCGTTGGTGGTGGTGTTGGTGGCGTTGGTGGTGGTGTTGGTGGTGTGCGGTGGTGGTAGAGTCTTTAAATATAGGAATGAACATGTGTCCATATGTATTGGTCCTCTCATGTGTCATCCTTGTTGCTGTTGTTGTTCTCTCTCCGGGGCTCTTAGAACTCGGCTCATGCACACACGCACACAGACACACAGACGCATACACACACACACACACACACGCATCAGACGCATTCACATCCGGGTACATCCGGGTTCTTGTACATCCGAGCTCTTATCAATGACGTCCGCGCCTACATCCGGGTTCTTGTCGCTGATGTCCAAGTTGAACTGATGGTGCTAAAAATAGATCAACAGCTAGCTTGCTATAAAAAGGAAACGGCCTGACCGTTTCATCAGACACTCTGTCAACCACCAAGATGTTCACTTGTACTACGTGCTCGAAATCGTTCACTCGCCGGCACGACTTGCGCCGCCATGAGGCTATCAATCACGATGGAACCGCCCGGTATAGCTGTACGATATGTAGGCCTACACTGTCGTTTCAGCGCCCAGATCATTTACAGCGCCATGAACGTTCAATTCATGGGCCACCCAAGCGTCCATGCGAAGAATGTGGTCAACTCTTCAGACGACTCGGTCAGTTAAAACGGCATGAGCGTTTGATTCATGGTCCGTCACCATGGCATGAGGGACAACTTTCCACTAAAGAGGCACCCAGGAGGGACAGATCCACTGAAGATGAACCCGGGGAGAAGAATGCCACTGGTGATGCGATCGCGGAGAGCCCGCCTATACCCACAGCTCAGAAGAGCCTAGATATCCAGCCGGTTCCTAGCATTACTGTTTTCAGTCATACGCCTGACAACAACGAACATTTTCTGGAAGATACGGTGGATGTTCCCAGCGATCTCTTATCCGAAGATCATCCAGTGAGTGAGATATATCGACGCCATTGGCCCATGATCCGACACTGCTTCCACCGTCATCGCCCTATATTGGACTTGTACAATTTCCGACTGACCGACCTCGCCCGTCTACGCAGCTACGTGGAAGCCATCTTCAATGATCAACCTACGTCCTTCACATTAAATGTAGCATTTGGCTACATCTTATGCCATAAGATGACGCGCGAATTGTGCTATTTCTATTCCAGTACCATCAACCCAGTGTACGACCATCCTTTCACAATCACCAATCGGGCGTCGCTAGAGACGATGCTGGCCCAACTGGACACTGTGGATCCCTTGGAATGGGCCTATGAACAGCGTCCCAACACCAAATGGATAGTGGAGAGGGTCACAATGTTACGTTCTTCGTGGTTAAACTGACCCACCACCCCAATCGGCTGAAAGTATTCACCCATGCACTGAAAGATACTCAGAATGCGTAAACAATTATCTGAGGATATGTTTCCTCAACGGTATCCTGGCCTGCCCGATGACGATTAGAAACAGCCTACATCCGGTAGGTAGTTGAACTGAGTGTGCTAAAAATAGATCAACAGCTAGCGTGCTATAAAAGGGAAGCGGCCTTGCCGTTTCATCAGACACTCTGTCCACCACCAATATGTTCACTTGCACAACTTGCCAGAAGTCATTTACTCGTCTAAACAATTTACGACGCCACGAGGCCTCCGCCCACAACGGTGCACGACATACTTGCATAACCTGCGCACGGTCATTTAATCGAGAAGATGCTTTACTGCGCCACGAACGCTCAGTCCATGATGGCGCGACGGAACAATGTAAGGAGTGTGGTCAACTCTTCAAACGACGCAGTGAGTTAAGACGGCATCAGCGTTTGATTCATGTCCCGTCTCTACGGTTTGGGCGACAACTTCCTATTGAAGAGGATCCGCGAAAGGTCAGACCCAGTGAAGATAAGCCCGAGGAGACGAACGCCACGGGTGATGCGATGACGGAGAGCCCGCCTGTACCCACAGTTCAGAAGAGCCTGGATTTCCAGCCGGACCCCACCGTTACGGTTTCGAGTCATACGCCTGACAACAACGAACATTTTCTGGAAGATGCGGTGGATGTTCCCAGCGATCTCTTATCCGAAGGTCATCCAGTGAGTGAGATATATCGACGCCATTGGCCCATGATCCGACACTGTTTTCATCGGCATCGCCCGATATTGGACTTATATAATTTCCGGTTGGAAGAAAACATCCGTCTACGCAGCTACGTGGAAGCCATCTTCAACGACCAAGATACAGCCTTCAAGTTAAATCTCACTTTTGGATACATTCTTCGCCATAAAGAGACAGACCAGCTCCGTTACTTTTATCCCAGCAATAATACCCGGATGTTTGACCAGCCTTTCACCATTATCCATCGTGCGTCACTGGAGACGATGCTGAAGGAACTGGACAGCGTGGATAGTTTGGAATGGGTACGACAACAACGACAAAACACAACATGGCAAGTGGAGAGGGTGACCAATGTTATGTTCTTCGTGGTTAAACTGACGACCATCGCAATCGGATGAAAGTATTCACCCATGCACTGATAGATACTCAGAATGCACAAACAACTATGTGAGGATATGTGGCCTCAACGGTATGCTGGCCTGCCCGACGATGATTAGAATAAACGGTTCAGAGCGAACATGGCCGAAGATGGAACTTTCTGAAATGGAGACTTCTGATTGGACAAGAATACATCTAACGGACAGGAACGAATACGAAACATGCAAATGGTGGCCTCTGATTGGACAAGAATCTTCTTGAATTGTAAATATACCCAACGCGGCTCCCCCAGCGTGGGTATGATGTAACATTGGGGAGAATAAACTATATGAAAACAACTTCTTGTTGTTGTTGTTCTCTCATGTGTCATCCTTGTTGTTGTTGCTGTTGTTGTTCTCTCTCTCTCCGGACTATATCACGGCGTTATGTTAGAGTGTTAAGGTGTAACGACGGGCGTTGACGGGCATCACTGCATTTCGAAGAATTAGTGACAATTCCATGGAATATCAGAGATTCTGAGCTATTTCACCATTAAGAATGGTGTTGGTGGGCGTTGCTACAAGATGACACCTCCCATGACGCATTCGCACCGCAGATGGTCCATCTCTACACCAAATAACATCCTTCACTACCCCAAAAGGCTCACTTTCGCTACTATTCCTACTGATGACGTCACCAATGACGTCACAGATGCTGTGGACAGTCCTCAAATCGGGGTCTGCACGCCGAAAACTACAAGATGACACCTCCCACGACGCATTCGGACTGAGAATAGAGCATCCCTACCCCAAATACCTTACTGCACTGCCCCAAAATGCACACTTTCGCTACTACTCGTACTGATGACGTCACCAATGACGTCACAGATGCTGTGAACAGCCCCCCAAATCGGGGTCTACACCCCGAGAGCTACAAAATGACACCTCCCACGACACAATCGGATAAGGGATGGTCCATCTCTACATCAAATACCTTCCTGTACTGCCCCAAAATGCACACTTTGGCTATTACTCCTACTGATGACGTCATCGATGACGTCACAGATGACGGGAACATCCCTCAAATCAAGGTCTACACCCCGAGAACTACAAAATGACACCTTCCAGGACGCATTCGAACCGTGAATAGCCCATCTCGACCCCAAATACCTTCATGTACTACCCCAAAATGGCCACTTTACTTACTACAACCAACTGCGCATGCGCAGATTAACGCGACTTGCACTTAAAAACACACCATGCTGACTCTAACCCACACAAGCTTCACTTTGACACCTTCCACGACCCATTCGGACCCATAGGGGTCCATCTCTACCCCAAACACACACCCACATATCCCCCAAAATGCCTGATTTCTCTACTACGGCCAGACTGCGCATGCGCATATTGACGCGACATGCGTTACTACTCGTACTGATGACGTCACCAATGACGTCACAGATGCTGTGAACAGCCCCCCAAATCGGGGTCTACACCCCGAGAGCTTTCGGACCCATAGGGGTCCATCTCTACCCCAAACACACACCCACATACCCCTCAAAATGCCTGATTTCTCTACTACGGCCAGACTGCGCATGCACAGATTGACGCGACATGCGTTTAGAAACACGCCATTCTGACTCTACCCCACACAAGCTTCACTTTGACACCTCACACGACCCATTCGAACCGTGAATAGCCCATCTCTATCCCAAACACACCCCTACATAGCACCCAAAATGCCTGTTTTCTATACTACGGGCCAGGCTGCGCATGTGCAGGCTATTGAACACGGACGAACCATTAGTGTAGACAAGTGCTCCTCCACGAGAGCTTCAAAATAAGACCTCACTCGACCCCATTGGACCATTAGGGACTCACCTAGACTCCAACATGGCCACCCCGTATGGCCCTATACACCCATAGCCATGCAGTATAGGCCTATGGGCCTACCCAGGCCTTGGTGACTTTTTTCAAAAATTTCACCGATTCGCTCCGCAACACTTCCCATCGTGTTCTAAATGACGAGACGAGTAAAACGAGACCCCACAACCCTACCGCAAATGTATAGAAGTACGTTTCCCAGGGGGATAAACATTGAACCTATACCCCAGTATGGGAATATATATTTATATATATATATGTCTATATGGGGCTATATGGTACTTTTTCAAAAATTTCACCGATTCGCACGGGGACACTTCCTATCATGTTCTAAATGACGAGACGAGTAAAACGAGACCCCACAACCCTACCGCAAATGTATAGAAGTACGTTTCCCAGGGGACAAACATTGATCCTATACCCTCAGTATGGGACTATATGGGGCTCGGTGACTTTTTTTCAAAAATTTCACCGATTCGCACGGGGACACTTCCTATCATGTTCTAAATGACGAGACGAGTAAAACGAGACCTCACAACCCTACCGCAAATGTATAGAAGTACGTTTCCAGGATGGTCCTATACCTCCCATACCCCATATAGGCATTTTCCCGTAATTTAGGATAAAGTCCGTATTCCGTATTTTTTCAGGAAAATTTTTACATACACCCACCCTGGAACTAGGGGAGATAACTCTATTGACAGGCGAGCCCCGTTAAGCCCGGCGACCTATATACCCCCCATACCCCATATAGGCATTTTCCCGGATTTTTCGATAAAGTCCGTTTTTCCGTTTTTTTTTTTTTTCAGGAAAATTTTTACATGCACCCACCCAGTCATCAAATACCCCTTCACCTAGGCTTCACATTGATACCTCATACAACTCCATCGGTCCATTAAGGGCTCTCCTAGCTCCAAAACGTCTATTTCCATACCCTTTGGCCGCCACGCATGCGCAGAATGCCGATATTTAAACCCCACCCCCAGCCCATCAGATGCTCCTTCACGAATGCTTCGCTTTGATACCTCACTCGACCCCATTGGACCATTAGGGACTCCCCTAGCTCCAAAATGTCTATTTTCATACCCTTCGGCGACCGCGCATGCGCATAATGCCGATATTTCAACCCCACACCCAGCCCATTAGATGCCCCTTCACGAATGCTTCACTTTGATACCTCACTCGACCCAATCGGACCATTTTATCTAGGGATTACTTTTTCTCCGCCAGACCGCATCACCGGGGAGGAATATACATGGAACTATTTTTGACCTGGAAAAATTGGAACTCTCCTGTGCTGGAGGTAGCTTTTTGGTCAATTTGAAATACTCGCTTCTGATTGGACGAGAGCTCTGTGACAGATTTGAAATACTTTGCCGGAGCTATAGTGACCCGGAGTTACCTCCCCCCAGATTGGAACTCTTCTGTGTTGGAGGTGGGAAAGGTCAGTCACGTGACGTCATCTCATTTGCATAAATCGGCTAGAATTTGCTCTTTATATACTACTCATATGGTACGACCCAGCTGGCCATCCATGGATGATGGTGGTTCGGAACTGGGTCCGTCAGTTGATGTCAACAATGGGGCAGGTAGCCTTTAGAGAGATACCCCAGTAAATAAATTTATGAGAGATACATAATACCATATGATAATTATATGTGAGAAACAAAACATCAACTTTGATCGGAAGCGCGGGCAGACGACACGGTTTTGGACCACCGGTCAGTCATGGTGTTTGTACTTAGACCGATGTAGACGTGTGTATTGAGTGGGTCTGCAAAGCTGTCTCCTAACAAAACCAGTGAATGCATAATATATTTAATTTAACCATGATTGAGAGGTTGATCAACTTGCTTAAATACACCAAATGTTTTATGATTTCGTGTGATCATGGTTATGACAATGTGCAGTATTTTGAGAAGTGGGTCGGAACTGACACTGGATCGGAACTGTCGACGTCACTACTCGAGAGAGCTTCGTGTTACTAGGTTACCTGTGTTGGGATTTGTACAAAAACTATCCAAGCTACATATATTTCAGGTAAGAAGGAGGCTAAGTATTCAAAGAAGTTCAGTGTCAGGGAATTTGTAGCCTCGAACTGCAGGAGCACTGCAAGCTACATGAAGCTCAGCTTGACTATGATCATTTTCGGGGACAAAATCCAACTCTGCTATATTACCTCAAGCAAGCTATTGAACAACAAAATAAAATGAATGCACCATTAGCTTTATGTTATTTCGTCTCTGTGTGTCAGCAGACGAAACCACCTTCGAAGATAATGAACGTAACTCAGCTGAGGATTTCCCCCAGCAGTGGCGTCTGTTGTCTGGGTTCGGTCTATTTATAGAACACTGCGTCTAGAGAAGATATGTTTGTCCGCTTCTTGCGTCTAAATGACGGAACGTTAGTGTAGTATTTAACTTGAAAATGTCAAGATGGCTTCTTGAGGTGTACCCTTCTTTGCGATATGTTTCTGCTTCGCCGTTATAGATCGCCGTCATGGGTCGGTTATTGACAAGGGAGATAACCTACCCAGTATGCAGATGGCGCTATGAATTTTATCCGGGGATTTTGTTTGTGTCGTTGTTGTTGCCCTGTGCACCTTATTCGAGATGTACTTGAAGATTACGGTAAGTTGTACAGCTTGAAAACTGCATGCACCGGGACTTAATCCCCCCGCCCCTCCCGTACGCAAGGTGTACAGTCTTAGCACACACTTACTGATACGGTCACACAGATTAACCAGTGAAAATCATGCCTTCCTACGTTCATAAGACCGCGGATCGCAGTTCGTTTTTCGGGACCAGTCATTCAACGACTCATAACAGCGCCCCCCTGGCGTCAGATTTGGAATATGAATATGCAAAGATATAGAGCATGATTTATCGGAGTTTCGCTGGCCGCGGTGCATTCTGGGATTGAAGAAAGATAAACAAACCGATGAGGTGGTTCCCCAAGCCTGCAGAGGCATGGAAGCATGAGCTGACAGCGGAAGATTTTAAGAGTTGTAAAGCCCTTCAACTGCGTGATTTTTTTCCTCAAATGGGTTGGATGTACTCGTCAAAAATAAAATATAAAATTGTTATCCCTGTTGAGTCGCACACAAAGAAAAAAAACAGTTAATCTGACTGACTGTAAACTTGTGCCACACATAGTCAACATACTTGATTGAATTCACTCACCTACTCAAGCAGACCCTCTGATTAATTTAAGCCTAGCAGGTGACCAGAGTTATTGTTCTCTTTTTTAAAGCTTTTTTTTCCACACCTGACTTCACTAAGCAAAGGAAACGGAGTTCTGACAGGTAAATCAGAGAGCATGTTGAACCTCTTCGAATGTTTGCGATCGTTTGGCATTTTCTACGGGTGAATTTTATGTGCTGCCGTGTTATTTTGGGTTCCCTTTTTTCGCGAATATCTGTATTTATTTTCTCTGTCACCAAAAAACCCACTTTGCCGAAAAAATTTCAGAAACGGCGGAAAACAGTGCCAGCCAGCTATGTTGTCATGTACAAAAGTTTGACCACGTGGCTTTGTTTTTCTTTCCTAAGACCCGGATGTGACATGCGCACTTGAAACTCCGATATGGCTTATTCTCTCTTGCTACAGAGTTTGGAGTTAAAAAAATACAGATTTCCATATCGAAATAATTGCTGGTCTCGAATAATGAACTGCGAACTGCGAACCACGGTTTAACTTTATGAACGTGCCTTCCTCCGCCGACGGGATTCGGTTCTGAGGGACTTAATTATTGCTTTTACCAACAGACTATACAACCATGCAGAGCAAAGTGCCGGGATGTCAGTTTGAATGCTCCCTTTCAGCTTGTACATGTACCGTAGCTAAGGAACAAATTCAAATTTCTTTATTGGCCAAGAACACAATTTACATTGGTTGAGACCGCATAACGAGACATAAACAAATATACTGTACAACTATATGCATGTATTTAATATATCAGGGACCGCGGAACAATTTTGAAAGTGGAGCCCGGCTGACTGTCCCAGCAGCATTAAGGTGCAGGAATGGTTATTATTGTCTCGCATGCTATTTAGCAGATCTACTACTTCGCAAATAATTTCTAAAATCAGTGATATTTAGAAAGGGGTGTGCTACTTCGAAGATAATTTCTAGGGTTATTGCTAGTTAGCACTTTGACTTGCCTGTTCCCAAAGGAAATATATTGTATAATTAGCACAAATGCTAAATATTGAATATTTCTTTCTAAATTGCAGCCAGAATAAATATTCAATATTTATGATAACTCGCAAACGCAAATTGTCGGACTGCCTCTCCCTAAAGAAAATATATTGTATAATTAGCACAAATGCTAAATATTGAATATTTCTTCTAAATTGCAGCCATGATAAATATTGAATATTTCTTCTAAATCGCAGCTCCAAATTGTCCGATTGCCTCTCCTTAAAGAAAATATATTGTATAATTAGCACAAATGCTACATATTTTCAATCTTGCATGGACTGGTGAATTAGGAGGTTTAAGGCAGTCCTACACCTTATTTGCTGGTCTGTGTAACTCCTCTGACAATAACAGGGATTATTCTATCGTTCTTCCTGGTTAAACAACGCGCATGCGCTGTTATGTAAGGATTTTTGAGACAGTCGCAAGTACATTTTCATTTGTGGTCTGTGCAACTCCACTCAGACAATAACAAATTATTCTATCGTTCTTCCTGGTTAAAGAACGCGCATGTGCTGGTATATAGGCTGTTTAAGACCGTCCCAGGTAATGCTTGATTGGTGCCTACAGAACGGGCGATATAAAGGCAACCTCACTGATGCAGACAGCTGACATGTATTCAGACTTACTGGCACAACAAACCAATCACTCAACGATGACCGAAGGTGTTTCGGAGACAATCGGTCCCTTTCATTGTAATTTCGAAAGAAACAAAACACCAAAAACAACATCTTCCTTTGCTACTTGATTGCAACAATCAAATTATATTCTAATTAGGTGATATTATGAAGGTGCTAAATATTGAATATATTGTCCTTTCTCCGACACGGTGTTACAGATATTTTAATGCGAATCTCTTCTAATTATAGTAGATTATAAATGTGCTAAATATTGAATATATTGTCTTTTCTCTGAAAAGACTCTTGTGGATATTTAACTGCGAATCTCTTATATTTAGTATAGATTATAAAAGTGCTAAATATTGAATATATTGTCTTTCCCAGACGCCAGCTACATATTTAAGTGCGAATCTTTTCTAATTATATGATATTATAAAGGTGCTAAATATTGAATATATTGTCTTTTCCCAGACGCCAGATAGATATTTAACTGCGAACCTCTTCTAATTAGATAATATTATCAAAGTGCTAAATATTCAATATATTGTCTGTTCTCAAACGTCACCTACATATTTAAATGCGAATATATTCTAATTAGATGATATTATAAAGGTGCTAAATATTGAATATATTGTCCTTTCTCCGACACGGTGTTACAGATATTTTGATACGAATCTCTTCTAATTATATTAGATTATAAAAGTGCTAAATATTGAATATATTGTCTTTTCTCCGAAAAGGGTCTTGTGGATATTTAACTGCGAATCTCTTCTATTTAGTATAGATTATAAAAGTGCTAAATATTGAATTTATTGTCTTTTCCCAGATGCCAGATACATATTTGAGTGCGAATCTTTTCTTTAATATATGATTTTATAAAGGTGCTAAATATTGAATATATTGTCTTTTTCCAGACGCCAGATAGATATTTAAAAGGTGAATCTTGTCTAATTAGATGATATTATCAAAGTGCTAAATATTCAATATATTGTCTGTTCTCAAACGTCACCTACATATTTAAAT
This sequence comes from Hanleya hanleyi, assembly GCA_036873755.1. Classification (NCBI taxonomy): domain Eukaryota; kingdom Metazoa; phylum Mollusca; class Polyplacophora; order Lepidopleurida; family Hanleyidae; genus Hanleya; species Hanleya hanleyi. The sequence goes on along the minus strand of JAVTVY010027462.1, from coordinate 95,066 downwards.
GCGAATATATTCTAATTAGATGATATTATAAAGGTGCTAAATATTGAATATATTGTTCTTTCTCCGACACGGTGTTACAGATATTTTAATGCGAATCTCTTCTAATTAGATTAGATTATAAAAGTGCTAAATATTGAATATATTGTCATTTCTCAGAAAAGGCTCTTGTGGAAATTTAACTGCGAATCTCGTCTATTTAGTATAGATTATAAAAGTGCTAAATATTGAATATATTATCTTTTCCCAGACGCCAGCTACATATGTAAGTGCGAATCTTTTCTAATTAAATGATATTATAAAGGTGCTAAATATTGAATATATTGTCTTTCTCGGACGCCAGCTAGATATTTAACTGCGAATCTCTTCTAATTAGATGATATTATCAACGTGCTAAATATTCAATATATTGTCTGTTCTCAGACGTCAGCTACATATTTATGTGCGAATCTATTCTAATTAGATAATATCATAAAGGTGCTAAATATTGAATATATTGTCCTTTCTCCAACACGGTGTTACAGATATTTTAATTCGAGTATATTCTAATTAGACTAGATTATAAAAGTGCTAAATATTGAATATAGGTGCTATTAAAGTAACCCACTTTTCTGCCTACTGCGAAGTTTAGCAAAAATATCTGCACAGTATTGCTAAGTACGCTATATAGCACCATGTTAAAGCATAGGAAATTTGAAAAGTATCTAAAAAAAAGCCAATCCTGCACCTAACTCCCCAGCAGTTAGGCGAGTGTCCATGGGCCGCCTTAGGCCCCTAGATGGCTGGAGAGGAGTTTTCAGCAATTTTTGGGCACCCAAGGTGTTATCAGTTGGCCACAAATGACCACACATTTTAGCGTCAGGAGATGAAAGATAAAATCCTCGAAATATTGATTCTAAATATGCAGGCAGAATATTGACAGATGGGAGGGGGGGGGGGGACTGCTAAGATTTGGCTTAAGTGTATGATCCAGCGGCCTAACCCGTACGCGTTATCTGACCAGGTCGAGATCTCAGCAGCAACTGCCTTCAAACTTGATATTCATTGACGGTTAAACTTGATATCTGTACCATGGGAACCTGGATGGTAAACGAGAGATGAAATGCAGCGCCATCTATATATATCGATTACCATCCCGGCCGCTGCTTTACGAGACCGATGAGGGCAGAATCATTGTAGATATATTCTTCCTTGTGTCCTAAGGAAGAAACGATTCAGTTAAAAGATTTCAGTCACTTCTACATGTATTGTTCTTGTACTGTGTCGAAAAATGTCGCGAATACCCAAGAAAACGGAAATACTCTTAGGTATATTAGCTCTCTTTAAATGCAATATTTTTTATTCACGGTTTGAATGCAATATTTTTTAATTACGTTTTGAATATTTTCGGTTGACTTCATGTACTGAACCATGATCCACACGCACACAACTTTCCTTATCAACTTCATTAAAAGTACGAGATGAACAGTATTTTGTGATACAGTTCCACAGAGGTGCTAACATTACAGATGTGGAAATTTATCTGGATATGGCATTGTCACCATAATTTGGTTCGTCTATACACTGATATGACCATGGTTCAACTTTAAACCATAATTCCACACAATATCCATATTTTGGAACACTTCAAACGCTGAAAAACAGCATATAATATATTTTATCACATTGCAATTCAGACTACAAGAAAAGTGAGAAGTTTACCCAGCAATTACATATTACCCAGCAATTAAGAAAATCATTCCTAAAGAATTCACTAAATGTAGGGTTTGAGGAAAAATATTGTCTTTAGCACCCGTTAATGTGAAATCTGAAATCTGTCAATTGATACATTTTAACTTTTCGGTATAATCAAATGAAATACATGTAAGTTGATGTTGGTTAACCTATGTGTTCAGAATGGCCCTGCTACATGTACATGTACTTGACAGAACCTTTTTCAGAACTAAATTACACTAACAATGTGTATTTAGAATTTAGAAAAACCAGAATTACAGTTTTCCTCCCACCGTGACCCATAAAGATAGTATTAAATGTAGTTAACTGAAAGTGTTCATAAGATTCAAATTTTGAGAGCGTATCAAATAATTATTCACGAAGATTACAAATTATACTATGATATAGCTCTATGATCAGTACGGAGTACAGTCATGTTCCCCCCCTGTCATGTTCCCCCCCTGTCCCATTCCCCCCTGTCATTTCCCCCCCCTGTCATGTCCCCCCCCTGGACATATTCCCCCCCTGTCATATTCCCCCCCTTATATTTACTTGTCCATATACCTGTTGTGGGTTAAATATTTAGGTAATTTTTTCTTCCAGTAAAATAATGCCAATTTTTATTCATCATAAACTGTTACAGGAAAAGACAAATGTTGTTTTTTTAATGTACTTCCATCAATAAATTATTTTCTTCACAGATTTATTTTTAAGTAGTCTTAGATAGGCACAAATTTTACCAACCAATAAAAGTAACAGAATTATTTGAATGGCACAACTATAATTGAAAGGTTGATAAATTAAGCTTCTTATTAAAATTATTACATATTTATTAGCCTCCTATTGATTGGAGATTAACTGGTACGGGTGAGTTTATGATTAGAATTTTGAGATTAAACCATCTTCTGTGTGAGCAGGTAATCCTTTAATCTTCAGGTAAGTCAAAATGCAAGGGTTTCAAAACTGCATCTCAGGTTGGGGAGGGGGTAGTTAACCTGCTAACAATTGATTGTAGGTGTGAAAAGAATTCCCCCCTCAGTAAGAGTTGACCCTTGATTACTATTACTCAAAGTTTGAATTGAATAAGTCTGGATGAACAATACGTATGATGTGTGTTAAACAATGTATAGATTTTATTTTCATAATAATTGTGCCATTCAAATAATTCTGTTACTTTTATTGGTTGGTAAAATTTGTGCCTATCTAAGACTACTTAAAGATATATCTGTGAAGAAAATAATTTATTGATGGAATTACATTAAAAAAACAACATTTGTCTTTCCTGTAACAGTTTATGATAATAAAAATTGGCATTATTTTACTGGAAGAAAAAATTACCTAAATATTTAACCCACAACAGCTATATGGACAAGTAAATATAAGGGGGGGAATATGACAGGGGGGGAATATGTCCAGGGGGGGAACATGACAGGGGGGGAAAATGACAGGGGGGGAATGGGACAGGGGGGGGGAACATGACAGGGGGGGAAAATGACCTACATTCGATCAGTACGGAGTTCTCAATTGTTAAACTTTCCTGGTAAGAATTTACTCTGCCTCATATGAGACAGAACTGACCATCAGGCTACATGTACATGGTCAGTTAATATTCTATTATAGGACTCTTTGGAGTTCAGAAAAGATCACAATGACCCTGAAGGACAGAACATGTACACATAGGCCCCCACTGTGTTGTGACCCAAATGTTTGCAGCAGATAAGCTGCTGGAGAAGTCATAAATTTTTTTATCTGGCCACCTGCATACCAAGTATTGGCTATCCATGTGAATTAGATTTAGAAGGTAACATCTCAGATTATACAGAAAGCTTTAATTCAATGGCATGGTTTTGTTCTATTCATGAAATCCGGTCTGAGTTTCACTTTCCCCCAATTGTCTACATCTACATGTGTACCGTTGTCCTAAATGTATAGCCTGAGCCTGTGTGAAATGGGCTGCTGCCACAAGATTATCACCCCCATAGAAGTATCAATAACAAATCACAGCAAGCTGAAAATTTAAGCTCTGTACACATATCCTCCAGGTTGTCTTCATAATGATAATGCAGATCTGGTGAATATGCATATCTACATGCAAAAAAAGATTTAAAACATTTTTGAACTTCACCCATTTTTGGTAGACAAGCACTCACTTTTGACGAAATTTTCTTCAAAGTTACAATTTAAGTACCACCAAGAACGTCCTGTTTCTCGTGATTTTCAGGAAAACAGGCACTTTTGATAATTATCCATCATTATTAAACTATGGGAATTGTGAGGTACATGTACATCTTGATCCATAACTTGATATCTTGGAAATTGTCCCAAACAAATGAGGAGAGCTCATGTATCATGTACATGTATCACTAAAGTCTGTTTAAAGGTACATGTATATTGTGTCAGAACTGAGATTTTGTGTATACCAAATCATTTAATCATTTTGTAAATAAAATATTCACCAGTTTTGCATTGATATACTTTATATCAAGGTAACCTAGCTAACATATACATGTTTGAAGTTTTAGCTTGCTGTGATTTATGCAGTTTATCACTGTTTTAGGGTGACCACAATCCTGTCACATTTAGACATCCCACTGAACAGTCTTTCATGATTCAGAACGATAAATGCTCCATTGAGTGAATCACCAGAAGTGCAATTTGGGAGTAAAAATGAGGGGAGTTATGAATTCCGAATTAAGAAGAGCGTCCCTGAAAACGCAGTGGTCGGACAACCGCCATGATGGTGGCCTAGATCCCTAATCAGTACAAAAGTAAACTTGGGATAATTATGAAATAGTTAAACAGTTGCGTTCAATTAAAATGATATTTCAAATGACAATAAGACATAACATTGTTGGACTATATAATCCACCCAAGCTTTACTGCATGCTGTTAAGCCGGGATTATGTTGACAGGTGTTTCAAGATCGGCAACAACGTGATAAATATTTTTAGCAGATAGTAGCAGAAAGTTGTTGATCATATTCAGTAGAATATTTGATTAAATAATGGAGCATTTACCATAGGCAAAATCACACCAACCAACTATTTTATGTATAGATTACCCAAGTTTAATACTGTAAATGCCCAAAGTATTCCTGTCTCTTGTGTGCCCACCATTGTCCGATAATTTTAAGCTAATGACAACAGAATCTTTTTGTCCATGAATTGAATTGTCCACGAATGATTGATTTGTAAGTTTGTTTGCAGAATTTTGAATTTGAGCGAAAAAGATCGAAAAAGGGACACTGGAAAACACTAAAATATATCTTTAAGTTTCAGGAGTTTCAAGATTTCTAGAAACTGTACTTGATGTCGGTTGTTATAGTACAAGTGAAATGAGCAAAGTTAGTCTGAAAGTAAATGTGCGGAGGATACTTTGTCTTCGGTTTGTAGTATTTTTTTGTGCACATATTGGAAGCGAAGACAAATGTCTTCGACACTTTGGCACGAGCTATGAAACATACCTAAGATTTTATAATTAGGAACGAATGCTAAGTCTGTTCTGTTTACTGGGCTAGATTGAGATATCTCTTTCAAGATACCATGCTCGAAAATAGTAAGACGATACACAACTTAATACTGAAAGTATTGAAAGTGTCTGAATCCTGATTATATCCCTTGGATCAAAACACGCAGTAGTCTACAGTTGTCGAGCTGTGACGTTGCGTCACAAGAGTGACGCCCCTTTGTGTAGCCGCCCCGTCGGGAAACGGTGGGGCTGTTCACTTGCGACGGCATGGACTAAAGTAAACTGATTTAAAGTTTGAAGAAATACATTTTAATTCGTAATCATTTGAACTCCTTGATATAGAAGGTGAAGGTATGGATATTCACTATACTCAATATATAGAATATGCCCCACCGTTTGATCCGCCAACACTTGTGATGCAACATCACAACTCGGGAAAACCGTATTAATTTGAAACGTAACTTGGATTTTCGAATCGGACCAAAAAAGGTATCTTGCACAACTAGGCCCCATATGGGACCTGTTTACCAAATCTCAGAAAGATCCATAAAGTAGTTCCTGAGAATTCACGATAACAATGTTTCAAGGAGAAATTCAAGATGGCCGCCATGTATTTTGGAATTGGACCGAAAAGGGGAACCTGTGTACCGAATTTGAGAAAGATCCATGCAGTACTTCCTGAGAAATCATGATAACAAAGTTGCATGGGGAAAACCAAGATGGCCGCCTGGTGGCCATTTTGGATTTTCAAATCGGACCAGAAAAGATATCTTGCACAACTAGATCCCAAGGGAAACCTGGGTACCAAATTTGAGAAAGATCCATGCAGTACTTCCTCAGAAATTACGATAAAGTTTCATGGGCAAATCCAAGATGGCCGCCTGCTGGCCATATTTTATTTTCGAATCCGACTATATATCTTGCCCTTCCAGACCCAAATGGGAGCCTGTGTACAAAATTTAAGAAAGAATTGGAATTGGACCGAAAAAGATATTTTGCACAACTAGACCCCATAGGGGAACCTGTGTACCAAATTTGGGAAAGATCCATGCATTAGTTCCTGAGAAATCGCAGTAACAAACTTTCATGGGGAAATCCAAGATGGTCGCCTGGTGGCCATATTGGATTTTCTAATCGGACCAGAAAAGGTATCATGCACAACTAGACCGCAAGGGCAATCTGTGTACCAAATTCAAGAAAGATCCATGCTGTAGTTCCTGAAATATCGCGATAACAAAGTTTCATGGGAAAATCCAAGATGGTCGCCTGGTAGCCATATTGAATTTTCGAATTGGACCAGAAAAGGTATCTTGCACAACTAGATCCCAAGGGGAATCTGTGTACCAAACTCGAGAACGATCCATGCTGTATTTTCTGAGAAATCGCGATAAAGTTTCATGGGGAAATCCAAGATGGCTGCCTCGTGGCCATATTGGATTTTCGAATCGGACTAGAAAAGGTATCTTGCACAACTAGACCCCTGTGTACCAAATTTGAAGATCCATGCAGTAGTTCCTGAGAAATCGCCATAGCAAGAATTGTTTACGGACGGACGGCGGACGGACAAACATGGATAAAAAGCGGTGATGGTTTGGCTAAAAAGTAGCCTTTTAATAGATTTTTAGATGGATTGCAAAGCAAAAATTTGTCCTATAGAATGGCGCTTTCTGGATGTCTGAATGTCCTCATCCTGGTTAGACCGAATGTTAAAGTTTTGGATTGGCTTAAATTTTCATTTGAGATTAATGTATACACGTAGAATATATACACTGTAAATATCCTAATAATTCAATCACAGGAAGTGCAACTTTCAATGCCATTTTTTAAAGAACAAAGAATGACAAAGACACTGTGAATGATGCTATCAAACCATAGAACTACCACATCTTGGAAGATAATGCAGGAGAAATGCTGGATATATAAACAAAGTTTTCAGGTACAAACTTCGAATGTGGCCCTTAATTCCTGTGATTGAATTACAGGAATTACTGCTCTGTACATAGATAATCTTTCAACCATATAGGATACAGCATATAAAAAATAAGCAGGTCACCATTCCATCATTTTGTGTTACAATCATTCCATGCCATGGATTAATATTCTACAATGAGGATAACGCTGATAAATGAAATGGCCGCAAATTATCAGACTGCAAGCCATGATAAAAAATCATTAATCATTAATTTAACATACATTGTAAATTTCAGTTTGAATGTAATTTGAATTTTAAGTTGAACTTTAAATTATTTTGACTTCACAACACTGTTAAATTTCAACTGTAAATTTCATTACATTTGAATTCAGTTTTAATGTTCAATTCTCACAATTTCAACTTTATACTGTATATTTTAAACATCCGGTCAGGGGTTTTTCTTGACAAAACAATTTCGTCTACTCAATTTCTAAAATTAGAGAAAGCTTTGGCACGCAATATTTGTCAAAAAATTTACATCAAATAGAGCATGCATGAGCACTTGTATGACCTGTGCAGAGATGCACAATTTCTTAGGTACTGTAAAATCGTTTACTATCAAGGATGGAAATAATAAGTACAACAGCAACAACAGTATAAAATGATGGATATAAGAAATAGACCGAATTTAGGATTGCTTATTAGGTTTGCAACACATTATCCAACAGTAGCAATATTATAAAATGATGGATATAAGAAATAGACCGAATTTAGGACAGTAGCAATATTATAAAATCATGGATATAAGAAATAGACCGAAGTTAGGATTGCTTATTACATTTGCACAATAGATAACAATACTTATAATATTGCATCGAGATAAAGTCTTTAAATAAAGGAATTTCCAAGCTCAATTGTATCTTGAACTTAGATCGATGATTGATCTTATGTTGGATGGAAAGCGTCAATGTTTAGAATAATTTATTCATAATTGAATCTGATAATAATAATTATACATATTATCTTTCCATTGATAACAAATATCCACCAACTTACAGTGACAAATGTCCAGATGAAATATACATGTAGATGTAGTAGTGAAATCTCACCTGACTGAGTGAATGCAACAGATCTCCGATTCTGACCTCCTGTTCCTGGTTATCAACTTTATCTTTGAATGAATGATGCCAAATTATGCAAACTGTCAATTTGAGACTTACATGAAAGTTCACAGAAGAATGTGACATAAAACAGCACAAATTATGGATCTGTTTTTCAGTTTTTGTAGAAAGCTTGATTATATTCAATTGTCTAGAAGAAACACTTTGTAATATACATGTATTCACCAGCTGGGAAATCGGTTGAGATATTCAGTAACACCCACAAGGATGTATGTAAGTGAGAAGGGGGTGTACCTTGCACCCTTTTCCAGATGGATCTTTATCAGTAAGAAAAGCAACCCTGAATATGGATAAGTATTACAGTGAACAAAGTTACAGACAGCTCAATATGTGCAGTATATACACAATATATAATGTGATCTCAGCCAACACACATTCATGATTTAGTAAGCTAGTGATGTCAATCTGGCTATATAATTAGTTTTTTTGATAAGCCCTGTCATTTTCAGATAAAGTTGGTAGACTGTTGTTGACAATAAATATTAAGAGCTAACCTGGACTAGTATCACTAGGATCTTTATCAATTAAACCTTGGCAACATAAAAGTAGCTGTAAATGGAAGAGATAAAGATTTCAATGGATGGTTTTCGATACCATTGATATATATGTGTGCATACATTCAGGTAACAGCCTTGGAGGAAGTCCTGGTAGATTTATTTGTGTGCTATACAGATAACCGTCTGAACCATTATCATTTCCTCATAACATAGGGATGGATTGTGCTAGATGAAAATCTTTCAGTTCTGTAAGGGTTCTGTTTGGTACCATTAATGTAAATAAAGTTAATCTTATTAGAGCTACGTGTAATTATATGTTGTGGTCCCTCAAGTCCTTTGATTTGCATGGCTGGAGAAATCTAAACCTGTCTTTGTCATTGACAAACATAGTGTGCTCTGAATTACAACACATATAAGGGAAGTGGAAATTATCTAACGATTCGTGATATGTGTTGTATCTCAGGTACGCTTTTATTGTACCTGTTCATGTGGCAACTTGGATAATATGACCATACGACCCCTAGCACCGGCATAGGCGGTATTAGATACAAATCACGAGAGCTATGATGGAAATGCTCTGACAACTCATATATTGGTAATTGGTGAGCTGTTTCGCTGTGACAACTCGTACAGTGGGGATTGGTGAGCTGTATCGTCGTCAGATGAAAATGACGTTATTTAACACAAAAGACTAGTCTGTAAAACCCGATGTCGACCCAGCATCAACTTCCCACAAATGCCAACATATATCAAAGACCAAAAGGTCTGTACAGGGGGCGGAAGTTCATTCCAAGTTGTGACTCCATATAGAGACCTTAAACAAAAGGACCTCAAGCATGCATCCCTGCTTAACTTTGATTCATTTCATAAGATATCAGGGATAATTTTATACATGTAATATTAAACTTGAGGATGTAATATCACATGTACAGAATATGCCTGTAGTAAATTACATGTACCTTAATTGTTATTTACAAATTCCCCTGTTATTGCCAAAGATGTACATGCAATATTTAGCATTCATGAAGCCTAAATGTACATTGTACCGTTAAATGAATGGGGGTTACACAACCGGGTTACCCAACTAATTTGGCCTTCAAGTGCAGAATTTTTCAAAATCGTCTAAACATGGAGCCTAGTCAGCTGTAGTAGGCCCCATGGTCCAAATGATATGTATTTATATAGTATTTATATATAAACCCAAGCTACATTAGGTCCACATTCTCTATGTATTCCTCTATAAACCCAGGATGTATGAAGTATTTGGGTAAAATGAGAAATGGGTCATGCCACTGTGTCACCTGGCCACTGTGTCAGCGATTATATATTGAGTTTGAGAATGTCCCTGTTGTTAGCTGTTTGTTTCTCGTCTGCTTTGATTGGCTGGTCGAATCTGAGCACATTATAATATATTGAATGATGAGAAAAATCATTCAATAATTGGTCACAAAAATATTCAATAATTTTGAGAATATATGGCCTAAAATAATTCAATTTATATTCTTAAACCGAATAAAGAAAAGCGTTATTGAAGATTTTGGTTGATGATTCTGTATACAAAACCTAATCTAGATTAGGCCCTATATATTTAACATTTTTGAATGGAATATTAAAGCAAAATGCAACATTTTATCTGATTTTTGAATGAATATAGCGCATTATAGGACATAAATTGGAATTATTGAGTAAAGCAATAGATTGCCTGCCTATTATACATATAATCCATCTCTATGGTGAATATACAATTCAATCTGTGAGACAGAGCTAAATCATTCTGAGATCTCAACAAGTGACTTCTGGGTTGCTACTCCATGTAAGAGAGCACGAGAATTCTCTGTGTTATTATATACAGTGGATCTTCGTGACTGGTGGAGGTCTCCCTGCGTGGAATCATACATTTCATTGAAACATGTACATGTAACAGCTATGGTTGGAAATAATATCAAGTCCATTGTCCCTTGTAAGTTGTAAGACGACAGTGTTAAAACGACATATATGGGGAAGCAGGATTATTCTCCTGCCAGATCGACAGTCTGGGAAACGACACTTCATAAGATATGTATATTTTCTACAGCGACACACTAAAAACGGCACTTTCATTGAATTATATATTGTAAGCATGGTTGAAAATATTACCAGGGGCATTGTCACTTGAACGATGACAGTGTTAAAACGACACTTCATAAGCGACACTCTGAAAACGACACTTTGATTAAATGATGTGACAGCAATGCTCTGTGTTATTATATACAGTGGATCTTCCTGACTGGTGGAGGTCTCCCTGTGTGGAATCATACATGTACATGTATATGAATTTTTCTAAAGACGACACTTTCATTGAAACATGTACATGTAACGGCTATGGTCGGAAATATTATGCGGACCATTGTCCCTTGTAAGACGACAGTGTTCAAACGACACATGTGGGGGGAGCAGGACTATTCTCCTGCCAGGGCGACAGTCTGGGAAACGACACTTCATAAGATATGTATACTTTCTACAGCGACACTGTAAAAACGACAGTTTCATTGAACCGTGTAACAGTGATGGTTGGAAATGTTATCAGGTCTATTCTCAGTTCCAAGATGACAGTGTTAAAACGACATCTATGGGGAAGCAGGACTATTCTCCTGCCAAAGCGACAGTCTGGGAAAAGACACTTCATAAGATATGTATATTTTCTACAGCGACACACTAAAAACGACAGTTTCATTGAACCATGTAACAGTGATGGTTGGAAATATTATCTGATCTATTCTCACTTCCAAGACGACAGTCTGGGAAACGACACTTCATAAGATATGTATATTTTCTACAGCGACACACTAAAAACGACACTTTCATTGAATTATATATTGTAAGCATGGTTGAAAATATTACCAGGGGCATTGTCACTTGAACGACGACAGTGTTAAAACGACACTTCATAAGATATGTATATTTTCTACAGCGACACTCTGAAAACGACACTTTGATTAAATGATGTGACAGCAATGCTCTGTGTTATTATGTAAAGTGGATCTTCGCGACTGGTGGAGGTCTCCCTGTGTGGAATCATACATGTACATGTATATGAGTTTTTCTAAAGAAGACACTTTTCATTGAAACATATACATGTAACAACTATGGTTGGAAATATGCGGACCATTGTCCCTTGTAAGACAACAGTGTTAAAACGACACATGTGGGGGAGCAGGATTCTCCTGCCAGGGCGACAGTCTGGGAAACGACACTTCATAAGATATGTATATTTTCTACAGCGACACTGTAAAAATGACAGTTTCATTGAACCGTGTAACAGTGATGGTTGGAAATATTATCAGGTCTATTCTCACTTCTAAGACGACAGTGTTAAAACGACATCTATGGGGAAGCAGGACTATCCTCCTACCAGAGCGACAGTCTGGAAAACGACACTTCATAAGATATGTATATTTTCTACAGCGACACACTAAAAGCGACACTTTCATTGAATGATATATTGTAAGTATGGTTGAAAATATTACCAGGGGCATTGTCACTTATAAGACGACAGTGTTAAAATGACACTTCATAAGATATGTATATTTTCTACAGCGACACACTAAAAGCGACACTTTCACTGAATTATATATTGTAAGTATGGTTGAAAATATTACCAGGGGCATTGTCACTTATAAGACGACAGTATTAAAATGACACTTCATAAGATATGTATATTTTCTACAGCGACACTCTGAAAATGACACTTTGATTAAATGATGTGACAGCATCGCTTGGAAATATTATCAGGAGCATTCCCATACCATTTGTACAAATCTACTTTTGCAACATGTTGTACATGTACACATGTACATGTATATTAATTGTTTTTTCGTTTGAAATAGCCAATTTATATTATATTGGTTAATGTTCTGCCTATGTTATGTGGGTCATTCTTTCATGTAAGAGATCATGAGAGCTGGGACAGACATGTCCATGGAGATGGCAAGCCTGATATACAGTGGACTTCTGCTCAATGTTACAATAGTAGTATATTCTTGAGTATACTTAATACTTTTTCCTTTTTTCTCAGCGTAACTACATAACTTTTCCAGCCCGATCTCTTTTTCTCAGCATAACTGCGAAACTCCAGCTACAGCCCTCTCTTTCTCCAACAGCGTAACTCTGGCAAAAAAAAACCCCTATCTTTTCCTGAGAAACTGTGTAACTTCGACGAATTTCTCTTTTTCTCAGCGTAACTGCGTAACTCCATCTATATACCTCTCTTTCGGACAGCATAAATGCGTAACTCCGGTGATGGACCATTTATTTTTGGTCAGCGTAACTGCGTAGTTCGGCGAATTTCCTTTTTTTTCTCAGCATAACTGCGTAACTTCGTCAAACCCTTTCTCTGTTTCTCAGTGTAACTGCGTAACTCCAGCTATACCCCTCTCTTTTTCTGACAGCGTAACTGCCTAACTCCAGCTATATACGTCTCTTTCAGACAGCGTAACTCTAGCGCTGGACCATTTATTTTTGGCTCCGTGTAACTCCAGCTATACCCCTCTCTTTTTCTGACAGCGTAACTGCGTGACTGCATCTATAGACTGCTCTTTCAGACAGCCGCCGTAACTTCGGTGATGGACCATTTTTTTTTGCTCAGCATATCTGCGTAACTTCGTCAGACCCTTTCTTTATTTCTCAGCTTAACTTCAGCTATAGACCACACTTTTCCTACCAGTATAACTTTTGACTATGGGCCATTCCCCTTTGTTGAGCATAATTGAGTAACTTGATGCATAACTCAGGAAATGGTATGGAGTCTGTAAGAATTTGTACCTACTGTATCTGTTAAACCGAGAAATGCTGTGAGTTATGTAGAGAGACTGAATGAACATTTAATCCGTGAAACACTTCATGTATCTGTTAAACCTAGAAATACTAGTGCCAGTGAATAATGCTAAAGAATAGAGTAATGTGTATGTTAAACCAAGAAATGCTATATAATTATTGAGCAATGTATGACTGACTGACAGCAGCATGTGTTTAACCTAGAAATGTTATCTACAACTGAAACAATATTTCCTCCAGTAAAAGCCACTTCTTTTTATTAGACCTTTTTTTTTCTCGGCATACCTTCGTAAGACCCTTTCGCTTTTTCTCAGCATAACTGCGTAACGTCATTCGATGCACCAAGTATAATTCTTTTTCCAGCATAACTGCATAACTCCGGCAATTTACTCTTTCTGTTTTAAATTTACCCTGCATAATTGTGTAACTCCAGCGATAGATACTTTCGCAGTTACGCAGAGGAAAACAGAATGGTCTGATTAATTTACGCAGTTATATCATAACAGTAAAAGTGTGAATGGTTTATTTTATGTTAATGTTAGTATTATAAGCTGTAAGTCTGTTGAGAAGGGTGTGATATATGGTTACCGTAATTGGTACAGATTTTCCATTTTTACTATCATGGATTTGCCTACGTCGCCTTGGTGTTTTTCGATTTGGAAGTAGGAACGGTAAACCTAATTCATGCCGCTAAGAATAAGTGCTGGTGATTTTAAGTCTCACTAGATACATGTAGGATAATGGAAAAGTCAATTTAGCCATGAACACCAAGGCCCCATAAGGAATTTCATGATGTAGTGGACTTGACTAGCAAAGATGTGCATTTCCATGTTATGTGAAGTTGTATACCCGTTGATGAGAATGTGCTGTAGTCGTGCATGTTTATATGTAGAAGATAACAAGGAATTGTATGCCCCTTGATCAGAATGGTGATTTAATTGTACAGTAAACAATGCATGTTTATGTTGAAGAAAGGAAGTTGCAAAGAGAATAAATTTGAAAAAGTTATTTCTGTTTGTTGTATTGATGGGTAGCAATTAAGGCCATGTGAAAAGGAGGTAAAATTTGCACAAGCTGCTGCATAAGAAAAGGACTGCATGAAAGGTATATTTTGCACGACTTTGATGCTGTATTGTACTCAGTTGATGCACCAGTGCTGGTACACTACTCCATAACCTGCTTTTGATGTTGAAGTACAGCTACATTACTGCCTAACCGTTACTTTATTAATGGAATAGACCTGCATGCAGGTCTGAAAGCGTACAATTTTTTTTGTTTTTTTGAAAAAAAATAAAAAATATGGCAGTGGGGTATTCTATGGAGCAAGGGGATTCCAGCCAGCAATGAGCAGTGCCCCAGGGGATTGTATGGGTGCTCCAATGTTAAAATGTAAGAATACAGTTTTTGGTTTAGCTGAAATGCACATGTACATGTGTACATACAAAGTTTGCTTAAGTTGTCAATTGTCAGTGGATGATTATGAGACCCGCTTACACATGTTTTTTTTTATCATTGGAGGATGAACCTGTGTTATTTGTGAGATTAAATATTAATACTGGAATACATGTAGAATGCTCCCTAACCTGCTAAGCATGTTTAAAGACAACTATTGACAAACGTACCTCCCTAAACCTGCTTTCACCATCCATGAGGTGGACATTGCTCCCTAACCCCGCTTAAGACACTGGAGTTGATGTACATTACTGTGTAACACTGCTTTAAAAGTCCATTTGACAGTATGTTATTTCATTTAGTGTAAATGTGGGTGGAATGTATCGTCATCTGGGATATAAGTGAAGCCTGACAATATTTGAGAGTATAGCTGTTATATTCCATTTAATGTGAGTGCCCATACACTGTGCCATCATAGAGAAATAATGTCGTTTATAGGCTGTCGCTTTATCAAATATACATCTCTTTCAAAGTGTCGTTTTTAGACTGTCGTCATCTTACAAGTAAGAATGGCCCGGACAATATTTCTAAGCATGGCTGTTCTTAGATGATTCACTGTAAGTGTCGTTTTAGAGTGTCGTTATAGAAAATCGTCCTGGGAAGAGAACAGTCCTGGTACCTCACATGTGTCGTTTTAACACTGTCGTCTTGTGGAAGGGGGTAATGCCCCTATCGAGACAAACTACATAATATACATATCTTTCAAAGTGTCGTTTTCACACTGTCGTCTTACAAGGAGGGGTAATTAATGGCCCAATCTCGTGCTCTCTTACATGGAGTATGGACCGACTTCTGGCTTTTGATCCTGCACCCTACCCACACACGTCCTTTCTGCACATAATTTCTGCTACACAGTTAGCGATCACCCCATACTCAATCATAGTGCTAATCAGAAGCTCTGACTATATCCTCTCTGCATTCAATATCACCATGCATGGATATAGATAGCATGTAAGGAATTATATTTGCTCAATCTTTTCATGACACCTGATAAATTACCAAAGTATCAAAGAGATAATTTCGACTAATCTATTCATTTCAACATCTCTCCACTGTTGTATACTGATTGGTATTGTTGTTTTCTTGAGTAGTGTAGCCTATAAAGCCAATTGCCCAATACAATTTGTGCTCAAGCTTAATTACAACTGTGGTATTAAAAGAAACTGAACGTAGATATTGTACATGTAGCAAGGCTATTAATCTGAGCTCGCCTGAAATATGCTATAGAATATACTACATGTAGATGTATGCTAGTGGTTGGTCGAGTGGTTTAAAGATCGCCGACATGCTGTGCTGGTGACCAGGTACCTTATTTTGGTGGTTGCTGGTTCGATCCTGCATGGGGTCAGCCAAATGTTCAGCACTAGTATATGTGCAATATAAAGAGAGTGTAATCCCAAAATAACGAAAATAATGTTATACGATCACTTTCTAAATGACCCCAAAAAATATCTGCTCATCTGAGACTGCATTCAACCAAATCTGCATTTTCCATTCATTGAGTACCAATATACATACTGAAACTGTCTGGCTTAGGGGTTGTTGCACCTTTTAGGTGCTACCACATGTTTACACTACATTTGTAGTTGTATGTCTATTAGAACGAGTTGAGGCCCTTTTGGGGCATACGATAGGAGGACCCTTTATCAGCAGTGCTCTACCATCTAATTGAGGCTCTGTAGTGCAAGTCAACCCAGGGACCTGTTTACTGCATTAGTAATTTTCACCCTCAGAAAGTAGTACCATTGCTTGGCTTGCTTGTTCACTGAATTCTAGCTGCTGAAGAAAGATATTGTTTTGGTCAAATGATCCATTTTTATACGCCTGCCAAAAGTAATTATGTGATGGTGGTTTCCGTCCGTCTGTCCGTTCCTCGTGTCCGGTCTATATCTGGGACAGTTTTCTATCCACAGTTCCAATTTTTGGTGAGTGGATACCCTACGGGGAGATGATGTGTCGCGTACCAAAATGAAGGTCAAGGTCAGAGGTCAAAGGTCACTGGCCTGAAAAACAGGAAATCATTGATCATTCCATCTACAGTTCTAATTTTTGGTGCCCTAGGAGGGAACGATGTGTTGCATACCAAATGTAGGTCGAGGTCAGAGGTGAAAGGTCAGTGTGACCGAAAAATCAGGAAATCATTAAAAATTTCTAACTTTTACCCCTCGGCCAAAATTTGGCCGAAGGGTATTGTCGTCGTCATGTACGTCCGTCCGTCCGTCCGTCTGTCCGTCTGTCTGTCTGTCCGTCACACCTTTCTCGTTACCAAGATATCTTTAGAATGACTTACCCTAGGCACACCAAACTTGCAGTGCACATCCATATGCTCGTGACCCAGAACCCTATTGAATCTGGATCCGATTGGTTGGAAACTTTGGCGGCCATATTTAATTTATGCGAAACCAATAATCTTTTGTATCTCAGGTACCAGTTCACTCTTCAGTGTGAAACTTGGTAGAGATCATCGATGAATCAAGAAACTTCAAAGGAATGACCAAAACCAGTTTCCCTGATTCGGCGGCAACCTTGGCGGCCATCTTTAATTTATGCAAAATCTTTAATGATATATATCTCTGATACCATTCAAGTGTTCTATACGAAACTTGGTATACAGCATCGATGTATCAAGAGACCTGCAATGAATAACCACATCAGTTCCTCTGAGTGGCGGAAAGGATGGGCGGCCATCTTTAATTTATGCTAAATCATTAATGATCTCTATCTCTGATACCGTTAAAGTGCTCGATGTAAAATTTGGTATACATCATTGATGCATCAACTGACTTACGATAAATGACAGTTCTGTTTTTTTTCTGATTGGGCGGAAACCTTGGTGGCCATCTTTAATTTATGCAAAATCTTTAATGATGTATATCTTTGATACCATTTCAGTGTTCTATATGAAACTTGGTATACAGCATCGATGTATCAAGAGACTTGCAATGAATATAACCACATCAGTTCCTCTGAGTGGAGGGAAGGATGGGCGGCCATCTTTAATTTATGCAATATCATTAATGATCTCTATCTCTGTCATTGATGCATCAAGAGACTTATGTAATGAATACCAGTTTCTCTGATCGGACGGAAACCTTGGAGGCCATTCTAATTGCAAAATTTTTCAGAATCTGTATATTTGTCACTTGACTGCTTGGTGTTCCTGAAATTTTGGTTCATATTGAATACATTATGAATGGCTGGCGCCCAGAGCCGAGGGGTTTTGAGATGCGCAGCTTCGTATTTATGAGTGGGTTCAATAGGGGGTAAATGAAGTGTCGCATACAAAAAATTAGCTCAAGATCGAAGGTCAAAGATCACTGTGACCCCAAAATCAGGAAATTTTTAAAATAACATTTTTTTGTGTCAGTAGGTACATTAGGGGGACACGATGTGTCACCTACCAAAATGTAGGTTAAGGTCAAAGGTCAAGGTCACTGTGACATCAAAAGTGTGAAATTGTTAAAAATCATGATTTTTTTAGTCCATTGAGAAATTACGGGGAGCCGTTTTGTCATGTACCAAAAATTAGATTCAGGTCAATAATCCTGTTACCTCAGAATCAAGGTCAAAGGTCAGTGTGACTGAAAAATCAGGAAATCATTAAAAATCGCTATTTTTTGTGAGCTGATTCAATAGGGGGAAATGAAGTGCTGCATACCAAAAATTAGGTCAAGGTCGAAGGTCAAAGGTCACTGTGACCCCAAAATCAGGAAATTATTAAAAATAACATTCTTTTGTGTCAGTAGATACATTAGGGGGACATTGCTGGGTCACGTACCAAAATGTAGGTCAAGGCCGAACGTCAAGGTCACTGTGGCCCCCAAAATTATGAAATTAATAAAAATCATGATTTTTTGTCTCCATTGATACATTGAGGGAAGACGATGTGTCGTGTATCAAAATTTAGGTCGATGTCAAAGGTCAAGGTCACTGTGACCCCAAAATCAGGAAATCATTGAAAATAACTTTTTTTCTGCTCGTAGATACATTAGAGGGACATGATGTGTTACATACCAAAATGTGGGTCAAATGTTAAGGTCACTGTGACCCCAAGATCAAGAAATCATTAAAAGTAACATTTACATATGCCTGTCGAAGACGAGGTCGTGTAATGCGATGTTGCGTTCTGTCCATTTATCCATTAACATTTGTTGTCCATGCGATATCTCTAGTTTCAAGGTATGGTATGGTACCGAACTACTCGCATGGCAAAGAGTAGCCATACATTTTGAGATCAATTTGTCAAAGGTCAAGGTCACAGTCCCGCAAAACTGAATCAAGTTTAGCTGACTATATGTGTTAGGTTGGAATATTCAGAGTTCTCTCCCTACATTTGACATTTGTTCTGTGGAGTTGTCTCCCATGTTTGAAACAGCTACATTTAGTTAAACGGTTGTGAAATAAAAACCATACATTTATTAATTTAATGGGGAGAGGGGTCCTTTATGAGCTTCATACCTGTTTATTAACTCAAGGACAAAGGTCTACTTCATCACTTTCTTCAACCTTCATGAAAAATTCTCTCACTTGAAAGGAATCCATTTGCAGGAAAACTACTATTTTCTTGTGTTTGACTACTGTCGATTTCAGTGTGGGATATGTGAGCTCTCGGCTCTTGTTTCAAGGTCAACTAGTTACCAAGAGTTAAGCCCATTTTAATTTATCATTCAATATAAGATCTGATATATGTTACATTCTCAAAAGCACAAAATCGTAGACCTTTCTCTGGATTGCTAGCTACCAATTGGAATCAAGGCTAATAAACAACCTTGCAATTTGGACCAATGTAATTCCATATATACCAGCATATATTGAAGCCCCTTTGGCTCTTGTTAACTTTTGTCCCAGTCCTGTGGGATATTTCAAGCTGATTTTGCATTGTCTTGGAAAGGTGCGAAAATAAAGCCCCAGCATTTCCATTCAGTGAAATATGATATATGGTAATTTCACTAATTTGGCTGCCCAAACCTAACTGGATAATGGTCAATATTTTATCTGCAAATATCTGCTGTCATTTTCCCCATCCTAATAAAATAAAAACACTGTATTTTCAAGAGACCTCTTGAACAATAATTGGAAAATCAGCGAAGATCTTCCTGCTGTGCTGTGCTATTCTGTGCCCAATGTGCATGTATCTGATCAAAATCGCTGACAGAAATAATTGCAGGAGATTAAAGAACCCAGTAATCCTAGGCTGAAATTATTATACCCCCCGACACGTAGTGTAGGGGGCGTATACTGGTTTCAGCTTGTCCGTCCGTCTGTCCGTCCGTCTGTACGTCCGTCCGTAACATTTCGTTTCCGGAGCATAACTTGACAACCGCTACTTGGATTCCTCTCAAATTTGGTATGCAGCTACCATACCATGAGACCTCGCTTGGGATTGCGTTTGGCGCATGTGCGTCTACAGGTGGCGCCACCTAGGGTCAAAAGTTTCTCATGTCAGTCCGTAACATTTCGTTTCCGGAGCATAACTTGACAACCGCTACTTGGATTCCTCTCAAATTTGGTATGTAGCTACCTTACCACGAGACCTCGCTTGGGATTGCGTTTGGCGCATGTGCATCTACAGGTGGCACCACCTAGGGTCAACACTTTCTCTTGTCGGTCCGTAACATTTCGTTTCCGGAGCATAACTTGACAACAGCTAATTGGATTCCTCTCAGATTTGGTATGTAGCTACCTTACCATGAGACCTCGCTTGGGATTGCGTTTGGCGCATGTGCGTCTACAGGTGGCGCCACCTATGGGCAGAATTTTCTCAGTTGGTCCGTAACATTCCATTTCTGGAGCATAACTTGACAACGGCTGATTAGATTCTTCTCAAATTTTGTATGTAGCTGCCATACCATGAGACCTAGCTCGGGATGTCGCATATGCGTCTACAGGTAGTAAGTTTAATATTTCACTTCCCATTTACTTCCTTTTCCTCTTCAATGTGGTTATCCAGATGACAGTAATTCGCCTATCTGTTGCAACGGCCCATTTCAAGTCTACACGGTTCTAGTGGTAACAACAGTTAGGTAAAACACTATATGCCTGCATAACCCCATTCTCAACAATCATTATTAACATCAATTTTCAGAACAATCCCATTAAACTCATCTGAGTATCGTCACGACACATGCATAGACAATCCGTTAACCGCCTTCCAACCGAGCGAGGTCTCATTGTCAACTAGTTACATACCGTGCCGCCACCCAATGCATTCTAAATGAACTTACCCGTAAACTACTATAACATGTATACTTATATTCCACTACAAATACTCGTCAATTTCTATCAAATGTGCATCCGGGGGGTATCTTGTAAGCATGCTTACTGATCATTTCCACCGCCACAATCCCATTCAACTTACTCGTGAAACGTTAACCACCACCATGTATCTTGTAAGCAGCCTTACTGATCATTTTGATCAAATGTGTGCATCCCTCAGACTATGCTCTAGTTTCACCCAGGTAGTACATACATGTAACCAAGACTGGTATTTGAAAGGTAATAAAATGTGCGTCCTGCTGAGACAAATTTCTCTGAGAGTGGTCAAGTGTCAACAAACTGATAGATTAAGACCCTGTTGGCTGGGTGGCTAACAGATGTCAAGCCACTCCATACCCAATTACCGCCAACTAGATATTAATCAGTGGACATGTATTGTAGGCCTAAATGAAGTATAATTAGGGTCTAATGCAGTCAGAGATTTAGAAACTGGTGTAAAATATAAATGCGGCACATTTTGATATATGATCTATCTATGTACGAACTGACTTCAATCAGTGGAATACATCTGATTTTATGGAATGGCCATGACAAATAATAGGAAAGTGGCAACTCTTTTGGAGTTGCTGATTAAATAGGGAATATATCGTACACGTAGTTACTGTATATAGGTAATTTGCTAATATTATTTCTATCAGTGGGCATATTTTCTCGCCAACTGATATTAATGGTGTACGTATGAATTATTTACTCTTCTCCAAAGTTGTTAGTAGGCATGTGTTGCCTGACAAAGAACAATGTTAAATTATTTTAACACATCAGTTGTGAGTTTCTATTTTTCAAACATTTTTGAACAATTAGAATGAAAGCTGTTGGCATTTTTGCTCTGCCTTTTTAACTGGTATTTTTGGTTGAGCTAGTACTCAATTAACTTGAACAGAGGTTGATTCCTTGTGGCATATCATTATGATGGTCTTGACAATTCCATGCTTATATGGAGCATGAAAGACCAAAGCAGTCGTTTTAGATATTTCCTCTGAATATATTTTTCAATTATTTCTCAAGTATATTTAAAAGAGCAGTCCCCCTTCAAAGCCTTAGGCTCAAGTTTGTACAGAAAATGTATGTCTGTAGATATTAGATGTACTTACCATAGCGGTCATTAGAGAACCCTTTTCCAAGAAAGTGGAAAATTGATGAGAGTTATACATGTATGATCACCTGTGTATGCTAATAAAGCATTAGCAATATTTTGGTAATCTAGTGTTTACTGTTTTCATATTTCCTATTATCTCAATGCATTTATACATCTCTTGTTTGATGCTGCAGATTATGGTTGCCAGTGTCCTCTATGGCACAGTTTGCGGAAAATTATCCAGCTACCTAGTGTAATTTTTTCAATCATACAATGATACATGTACATGTGTATGCTGTTATTTCAATTGTCAGACAGAACAAATCTTTACGGTGGAATCTAAATTCTCATTTCATCTATCACAAATTGCTATCTAAACCTAGATTTTAAGGCAAAATATCAAAGACCAATGGACCAATGGAATCCAAATCAACCAAGCACTGATTAACGATTGCTAAAGTTTTAATATTCGGTTAAGGTCACTGACATATCAAACCACTGGTTTCCCTGCAGTTTTTTGGCGTTTATTCATCATGAATTCAAATGGCAAAGAAACTTCTTCAGGCTGTTTTCCTGGAATCTTTTCTCCTATTCAGAGCTGAAATGATATCCACTCACCAAGTCCAAGTTTGAAGACTACATGTATCAGTCCAATAGGTGCATATACCGGACACGAAAATGACAGTTCGCACAAAATGAAATCACAATTTGGTTGCCGTGGCAACTGCAGTATTGGATCAATGTGGTAAATGACACATCGTCCCATCAAATATTAAAACTGGAAATAAAAGCCTAAAACCTTGAAAATAGAGGGGGATATTCAAACTCCGGAAATATATTGGGCGGGGTCTTCATTACCCTGGAATATATTGGGGGTCTTCATAACCCTGAAATATATTGGGGGGTGTATTCATAACCCTGAAATATATTGGGGGGGGTAAACAAGTAAATATATTGTGTGGGGTGATAAAACCATCCACCAGGTACTTTTAAAAGGATTCATTTGATTTCATGGGCGGGGTGGATGGTTTAGTTATTTGGGGGGGTCTGTGTGGAAGTGTATTGGGGGTGGGGTCAAAAAGAGTCATTATTTATGGGGGAGGGTATTCTTTGCCTCAGAAATATATTAGGGTCGGTCAAAAAAGAATTTACCCGGGGGGTACATTTAGAAAACCATCCACAGGGGGGTGCGTTTTAAAATTGCAATGGCCCTTTGGAGGAAAGGACTATTAATAAAAATGTTGAATTATGGGATTACGAGGAATATGTTAGCTTATGTCAAAAGCTTTCTCACTAACAGATTAATACAAGTACGAATTGGCAGGAATTTTTCACGCATGGTTGGCATACAAAATGGAACTCCACAGTACCCAGTACCCTGATTTCACCTACATTATTCAACCTAATGATTAATGATCTTCCATCAGCGCTTAATCCAAAACTTAAATGTTCTTTATTTGCTGATGATAAAGCCATGTGGATTTCTGCGAGAAGTTTTCATACAGTAGTCAAATATGTGAAACAGGGGTTAGTGGATATTGTTACATGGGGTAAGAAGTGGGGGTTTAAATTTTCCTCAGCCAAGTCTGAGGCTGTATTATTTACCAGACGTCCATTACCAGAAGCTCTGGAGTTATATTTGAATAATGCTCGTATGAGAGTTTCAAATTCTTTCAAATTCCTAGGTGTTATATTTGATAAAACGCTTACTTGGTCTCAGCATATTGATTTGCTGGTGACCAAGTGTGAGAAAGTTTTAAATCTTTTGAGGTGTGTGTCGTCCACGAGTTGGGGGGCAGATAAAAAAAGTTTATTACTTTTATATAAAGCATTGATCCGTTCCCGTCTTGACTATTGTTGTCAAGCCTATATGATTCAGCTGCGCATACCCTCAAGGCCAAATTGGACTCGGTCCAATATAAGACCTTGAGTATATGTACGGAGGCTATGCGTTCAACATCGCTTCATGCATTACAGGTAGCATGTAATGAATTTCCACTATATATTCGACGGAAATGGCTTACACTTAAATTTGCCCTGAAATTAAAAATATCTCCAGATAATCCTGCGAGTGAAACATTAAAAGATTCATGGTATGATGCTTTTTTTCACTAATATAGCTGTGAGACGTGCTCAACCATTTAGTATACGGGCTAAACAATTATTTAATGAATTGGATATAGACAATTTCTCGATGTCTAATTTATTCACCCCTCCATTTCCACCATGGCAATTAGTAAGTCCATTTATATCAGATGATTTACATAATAAAGTTCGAACATCTGATCCTCAAATATTTTGGAGTTGTACACTAGAGAACATATTTTATCTAATTGGGGTGGGTATGTACATATATATACTGACGGTTCCAAATGCCCGGATACTGGTAGAACAGGGGCGTCCTTTGTTGTACCAGAAATGAAGTTTAGTTCATTCAAACGATTGAGTGATAATATTTCTGTGTTTAAAACGGAACTTGTTGCAATTCTATGCTCTTTGCATTGGTTAAGAGATTTAAAACCCTTTAGAGTTGTCATTTTTACTGATTCTTTAAGTGCTGTGCATGCTATGCGTAATTTTGCATGGAATAAAAGCTCTCCAATTTTATATGAAATATTGCATGTTATTACAACTTTATCTCATGCCGGCTGCACGGTGTGCTTCGAGTGGGTGCCTGGCCATTGTAATGTTTATGGAAATGAATTAGCTGACCAGCTTGCAAAAAAGGCTCTGCTTTTAAATGATATCGCCATCCCTGTAGGGCTGAATGTTGATGAGGTTGGGATACCAGTGAGGTCCCGATTCACTGATATTTGGCAGGAGGAATGGCGATATTCAACAACAGGTCGTTTTTATTATGCACTTCAGCCTTGTGTTACTACTGGTAATATATCTCTTTTCAATCGACGGGCTGAGTATGGCCAGGCACCCAACTGGTCCCTGTGAAACTTGTGACGTGGAGGACACAGTCCAACATTATTTAATGACGTGCAGGCGGCATACTAATGAACGCCAAAGGTTATTTAATGAACTTTTACTTTTTGGTGTATTTAACCCAACTTTTGAGCATGTTCTTAACCCAGAACGAAACAGAGATAAAGTTTTTAAGGCAGTTGCTAATTTTATGTTACGCACTCGCCGATTTAGGTAGTAACAGCATTTTCATAACTTTAAAGTACCTCATGCTTATATATGTATATATATATATATATATATATATATGATATACTTATTTATATTGTCTATATTATATTGGCCCTTTTAATGAGTTTTTAACTTTTTATTGAATTGGGTTGTGACATTTATACAAGTACTTGCTGTTGATATTTATGTACCACTCCTCTTCGAAATCTTCTAACCTGCCTCGCCATCTAATAATAATATTATCTGTGAGAGCTCTCTGCTTCATACTTCAACATCTTACACAGATATTCAACTCTATACTATTTTATATAAGCCTGAAAATGAACAGTTAAAAAAAAGCAAACTCAATGTATAGTGATTGGCGTACATAGCTGCTTCGCAGCTGCACACGCCATCTAAATTTAAAATGGATTGATTGATTGATCTTGCGCATGCGCAGTGATCAAATAATCTTTCTTCAATTTTCGGGGCCAAGGAATACAGATTGTTCCCTTAAATTTTATCAGATATTTTGCTCATTAATCATGTTAAGGATAGAAAATAAGAAGTTGTCTGAAATACTAATATTATTCAAACTTAAAGGATTTTAATAATAAAATATAGCTGTTTTGGACTGTTAAAATGACTTTAGGAGGCCATATTCAACACTTTTTCATCTTCCTTCTTCTGAGGAACTACTGCATGGATCTTTCTCAAATTTGGTACAATGTGGGGTCTAGTTGTGCAAGATACCTTTTCTGGTCCGATTCAAAAATCCAATATGGCCACCAGGCGACCATCTTGGATTTCCCCATGAAACTTTGTTATCGCGATTTCTCCGGAACTACTTCATGGATCTTTCTCAAAGGACCTCGTACGTTAAGGTGGACAAACCGCCCCAGGTGAGGTACGATTGTAGATGAAAAATGAAACTTAAAATATGAAATGCTCGTCTCGATTAGCATAAACTATGATATTTTTGTGTACTCTGTTTGAAATATTGGGAGCATGAGTGCCATGGTTTTTCAACAAGAGCTCTCCAAAGTGGTAGGTTTGTGTGAAATTGACAGTTTTGGGTTGAAAAAGCACGGTTTACCTATCTGTAAATATATGAAGATAAACTATTACCACAAAAATATTCACACATAACAGTCCCCTTTTGAATCCCTAGTTGTTCAACAAAGCACGTTTTGGTTATCGTTTATCTTCATATAAAAAAATGAAACTTTATGGAATATTGTTTTGGTCATTTGGTGCTCAATTTCAAATACGATAATTAGAGTAATGTTGTATGTACGAGTACGAGGTGGCCGAATGGATAGAATCGCGAGAAGTGTTATCGTTTTGATTGAATGATCTGCTGGTTCGAATCCCAAAATATTCGTCCAAAATGTTTTAATAGTTTTATGCATTTTTCGATTTTTCACAATGATTACAATATATATCTGACTATTTGTTAGTAGAAAGAATGAGTGGAAATGGTCTATATCTCAAGATATAATATTCAGCAAATGTTGCGAAGTTTATCTTCCCGTGCTAGCTTTGCCCGCGTGATTAGAGAATTGCAAACAACAGTATCAGAACTGATTTGATCAACTTAGTATTTAGTTTTATCAAAAGTGGTCCAATGATTCGTACATTCGTACTAAGAGCATATGCATTCGGAACTTTAAACATTGCTGATTACCCTTATTCATCACATTGCGCGTGGTTGTCAGTCGAAGGCCATATGGGATGCTCGTCACCTACCGCACATGAGGGTATATTTACAGTATATTGCACGCCAAAACAAAAATTACCCTACGAGAGTTGTCATTGGTTCTCTTAAAAAAATGAGACTTGCGGACACTCAATTCAGCGAGTGGCCAGTAAAATCTATTCATTTCATTTCCGTATTCAACTTTTTATTTGTGCAATTAACGGCATTAACGTAACAGGGATGGCACGAAGATATCATATAACAGCATCAGTTTAAGAGGGAAAAGGGTGTAAAACCACGAGTAAAATATGCTTGGCCTTGCAAACCGCGCTCTCGGCGGTCATCCCGAATCCATTCAATTCCACTGGAGTCACGTGATCCGCTGTGAATAGAATGCTCGCCGGGGCCGTTTGTCCGTCTTATCGTACGAGGTCCTTTGGTACACAGGTTCCCCCTGGGGTCTAGTTGTGCATGATACCTTTTCTGGCCCGATTCGAAAATCCAATATGGCCACCAGGCGACCATCTTGGATTTCCTCATGAAACTTTGTTATCGCGATTTCTCAGGAACTGCTGCATGGATCTTTCTCAAATTTGGTACACAGGTTCCCCATGGGGTCTAGTTGTTCAAGATACCTTTTCTGGTCCGATTCAAAAATCCAATATGGTCACCAGGCGGCCATCTAGGATTTCCTCATGAAACATTGTTATCGCTATATATCAGCAACTGCTGCATGGATCTTTCTCAAATTTGGTACACAGGTTCCCCATGGGGTCTAGTTGTTCAAGATACCTTTTTTGATCCGATTCGAAAATCCAATATGGCCGCCAGCCGGCCATCTTGAATTTCCCTTGAAACATTATCGTGAATTCTCAGGAACTACTTCATGGATCTTTCTGAAATTTGGTACACAGGTCCCACATGGGTCCTAGTAGTGCAAGATACCTTTTTTGGTCCGATTCAAAATCCGATTCAAGTCAAATTAATAAGGTATTCCCGAGTTGTGACGTTGCATCCCAAGAGTCGGCAGATCAAACGGTGAATATCCATACCTTCACCTCCTTTATCAAGGAGTTCAGATGATTCCGAATTAAAATATATTTCTTCAAATTTCAAATCAGTTTTAGTCCATACCGTTGGAAGTGAACTTCCCCACCGCTTCATCTGCCGACGGGTCGTCTACACGAAGGGATGTTACTCTTGTGACGCAACGTCACAACTCGACAACTGTAGACGTGTTTCTATCCAACAGAGATAATCAGGATTCAGACACTTTCGAAGTTTCAACATTACTGCAGGGACCGGATCCCTTCAGTATTAAGTTGTGTACCATCTTACTATTTTAGAGCGTGGCATCTTAAACGAGATATCTCAAACTAGTCCAGTATTCGTTCCTAATCATATAATCTTAGGTACGGTACGTATGTTTCATAGCTCATGCCAAATTGTCAAAAAGATTTGTCTTCGCTTCCAGTACCCAATGATGACACGTGTAAAAAAATACTACAAAAAGAAGACGAAGGATCCTCCAGACATTCAGTTTCAGACTACCTTTACTCATTTCACTTGTACTACAAAAACCGACATCAAGTACAGTTTCTAGAAATCTTGAAACTCCTGAAACTTATAAAGATAATATTTGGGTGTTTTCCAGTGTACTTTTGCTATCTTTTTCGCTCAAATTCGAAATTCTGCAAACAAAGTTACAAATCAGTCGTTTGTTCTTAGTAACAATGGACAAGAAGATCCTCTTGCCATTAGCTTACAATTATCGGACAATGGTGGGCGCCAAGATCCTTCAGGGTCTCTCGTTTTAGATTGTATTGATATAAATTCAGCCTAAAGGCTTTCGCCGAGAGCTTGAGAGCTCAGGGCCTAATATGGTGTTAATTAGAGACAGAATTTGGGTGTCTCTGTACCGCTTTCTCAAGGCAGAGAAAACGGTCAAAAGTATGATGTCATTTATGCGAACGAGAATTACTCAAAATCTAGCTCGCCAAAGCTTGTCAAGAACTTTGTCATGTTGCAGCACAGACGTTTGTCCTGTTGTAAAGTTTGCCTTGTTGCAACACAGACGTTTGTCATGTTGTATCACTTTTTTCCGAAACATGGAAGTCCAGATTTAATCAGCATGACCGTCAGTGTAAATGTATTACAAGATCACTCAGGTTCGACCGTCGAATTGTCATTCGGAAAGTGAAAGGCCGAGGGTATTCTAACCTGTAAAATGTAAAGAACACTCAGGATTCACACTGTTTTAGTGACAAAGCTTCGAGAGTCAAACTGTCGTAAAATCTAAAGGGAGAAAAAACTCTGCACAATGCTCTCGATTTCGGGTTGTTTACATCTGCAAGCCTGCAAGATTTTGTCTGGGACTTGTTGGAAAACGCTACAATTGCACGTTCCTAAATTAAACCGATACAACAAATTCACTAAGACTTATACCGAATACATGAGCATAACCTTTTCAAACATGCGAATACATCACACAAACAAACATGGAAAACAAAGATAGACTGTTTTTATAGCTTTTCATTTATGTCTCCATTATCCCCTCCATGTCTCCATTATTCGTTTCTTCTGTTATCGCCTTCACTACTTGGACGTCGACCGTCTCAACATTGATGACCGCAATCATAACTGCTGCGCATTATTACAACTAGAATAAGGTTTATTCTGTGTTGACGCATCCTCCCTAATGTATGTGCTATGCCATGTTATTATTAATTGAATTGAATGTCCAGCCTGTCTGTCAGGATTGTCTTGATCGTCTAGAATGCGTAATTTCGGAAGCCGACTCATAGCTGCTCGCAGCTCAATGCGCAAAGGATAGGATAGTATAGTAACTGTATATTTACTCACATTTAGTAGTATAAAAGCGCATTTCGAGCCCTATTGACCTTGCGGCGCAATGCGCAGAGGATAGTATCGTAACAGTATATTGACTCACATTTAGCAGTATAAAAGCGCATTTCGAGCCCTATTGACCTTGCTGGGCTGCGAAATCCGTACGGGAAGCGACCCTTAAACTGCAATTTCAATCAATATTGACCTTGCGGCGCAATGTGCAGAGGATAGTATAGTAACAGTATATTGACTCACATTTAGCAGTATAAAAGCGCATTTCGAGCCCTATGATCTTGCGGCGCAATGCGCAGAGGATGGTATAGTAACAGTATATTGACTCACATTTAATAGTATAAAGCTCATTCAGCGGCCATCTTGGATTTACCCAGTTTTCAAAAAAATCTTCTAGACTCTACTCCTCTGGAACCAATGAAGCAATCAACACGAAACTTGGTACACATAATCAATGGATCAAGGTCTCTCAAAATTCTATTTGAGAGGTTGCTCCGTAAAACAAAATGGCCACCAGCGGCCAATCAAAATGGTCGAATTTTCAAGTAACTGATTTGGACGGCGAAAGTGAAGAAATATATGTTATATGATATGGCGATCATGAATATGCAACAATTTTGCTCCTAGGTCACGTGATTTGGCCGCCATCTTGAATTTTGTCAGAAACGGAACACATCTTGTACAGGCTACAACTCTGGAGCTACGGGAGGTACAGCCTTGCAGTTGCTCGATATCAAACCAAATAGTCAACAACTCCAGTTGCCCCGAACATAAAGATTCACTTAAAGCATTCCGCTGCATTCGCATGGCGGTCTACCGGAAGTGTTACCATGGCCACATGGATTGAATTATCGACAGAAATAAATGGATGTAGCCAATTATTTTCCTTTCGTTCAATTCTTAAAAAAATGGCGTGTTATCACTTCTTAAACGAGACTGGATATCGACCGTCTCAACGTTGATGGCACTGTTAAACGAGTCTGGATGATCGACGGTTATCTCATTACATAATTGTTCAGGTACATCTTTGAATTTAAAAATCATAACTTCATTATTACAATTAGAATAAGGTTTATTCTGTGTTGACGCATCCGCCCCTTAATTTATGTACAACTCAATGTTGGTATTAATTGAATTGACTGTCAGACTGTCTGTCAGGATTGGCTAGATCGTCTAGAATGTGTAATTTCGGAAGCCGACCCATAGCTGCTCGCAGCTCTAGTTCATTTTATTTCTGTCTTTTTACAGAACCCTGCTTAATGAATAAAGCTGTTACTTAAATATATTGGCAGTAGTCAAGATTCTGTCTCAGTCAGTTGTGAGTAAATCTTCCAGGATACGATATAGTATGCTGTAATTGATTCCTTGTTTTACTTATTAAACAGATTATGTATAAACTGTCCTAGTAGTTCTTTTGGTGGTAGTATTATCTCCATTTAGATCAGGGTATTTGTGGTATCCTGAGAATTATCCCCCTTTGTCCATATTGTGATTTATGATGTAATAGACTGTAACAATTGGGAGGACTGGGCATGAGTCCAGAGGTCGGTAGCCATGATGTAATTTCATGTTGATGCTCCAGAATACACTCCTCATTTATCAGACCAATTTGACTGACCACTATCCATCGGGTACTCTGATTATTACGACAGTATTTTTGGGAGGATGTTATAATATTTAATTTGTGTTAGCATTTTTCAGCGACTGAACACAAACTATTAACTATCCACATTTGAATTATTTCACCAGCATCAACATTTGAATTAATTTGTCAGCAAATTTGTGATCATGTACTTTTCATGTTGATTTCAGACTAGTGCTTTAGGCCTTTTGTGGGGAAATGATGTCAGACACACCGCCATATGAGAGCGATATTGGGGACTAATGCTGCCCATAGCTGGAAGTGATCAGGAAAAGGGGCAAAGGACAAGTTCATGGACTTTGTTGAATAATACTGTGTTCAGTAAGTACGAGAAATAAAATTTGTATAGCTGACATTTGGTTAGAGTGGACTACAAATTCAGACTACATCTCCTTTCTTTATTTGGCCAAGAAGAATGAGTCTGCATTCTATCTACTGCCTTCTCTAGTGAACACAACACAATTCCTGGTAGAAAGTTTGTTAGATTCTTTAGAAATTTACCACATATTATCGTCACCATATGAAGATGTACATGTGACCCTTTTTGACCTGATCCAACTTGTTTCCCCTTACAAGTTATGCCACTTGATTGTTGAAACCACCATTTTCATCTGGTATTCGTTTCAGGAGCTTTTAGTGAATGCCACTTATCACGTGATGTAGGATTTTGTATAATATCTGATCTGATGATTATCTCCTAAGCATCCCTTTATTGCGCATTATCTCATAGGCTATTTCCCCCCTTTCTCCTTTTCGGGGATAGCCCTGTTAGTGTCTACTCTGTATGTTTAAGGGCATATCTTGGGCTTAGTTGAGATCTTGTTTATAATGAAACTCATTTTGTAATTAAAGTAAATTTAAGCATTACTCGCACTGTTAACTCTGGTTGGGACTGTTTTAATTAATGGGTTGCTTTTGCAATTCTCCCTTGAGGTTTAGTTTGATAATATGATTACTAGCCAGAGATAAATATTCAACCACTGATGATATTCGCTATATGATGATCTTGCATTCGTATAAAGCTTGACAGTAGAAAAGTCTTTGTTTTCAATCGTTAATATCAGGATAATTTGGACCAGTGCCTTGTCTGCTTCTGTTTTAGAGTGCAGGAGGAAACATCACCTGGAAACTAACGATAAAGAGATTGAAACAGCAGTCGGTGGCCGGAATAATTCATGTGATCAATATGGCAGGCGAAGGAGCCGAGCTGACAAAGCAGCATCATTCAAAACGTCTGGAGATGGTCGGCTTCATCCCAAAATTATGATTTAATTTAATATATCCACTAGACTTTTAAATATTTTGTTGTGATTTTGTAGTCCCATTAATAAAGTCTGAATTAAGAAACTTAGTATTCTTAGAAAACATATAATTTTAAATTTTGAACAACATCAAAAACATTGAAAACATTTGGAAAAATTGATCGTGGACTTTTTATGCCAAGAATGTTGTTTTCAATATAAAAGTCTCAAAGATTTTATTCCATTTGAAATAAAGTCTTCGATATGAGAGCTGGCAAAAGAATGAGATTATTCCTTTATCATCACATTCTGAACTGAAAAATGAGTCTTACAAGCCTTCTTTGGTGAAAATGTTACTTCTTGAAAAGAAAACTACATCATGTCGTCTTAATTAGTAGGAGCAAGCTGATTGTCTAGTTGAAAGTACACCGAATCCTCGAATATTTCAATCACATGTAATTTTTGGACAAAATATGATCACTCTGTGACGTTTCGTGGGAGATACTTCCAACGTTAGCTCCACAGTAATAAAGAAGTTGTTATCCATAGAATAGCATTGTGTTGTGTAATGGATTATTTGTTGATTTTGGACCATTTTGTGAAGTTTACTAAATAAATATTTATGATCATATTTATTTAGTACACTTCGAAAAATGGTCCAAAATCAACAAATAATCCATTATTTCTTAATCATTTTAATGATAGAGGGTGATTAAATTTATTTTAATGATTTATTTTGTCTAAAAATTGGATGTGATTGAAATATTTGAGGATTTCGAGGAATTCGGGGAATGGGTACCACTGCTCACCCGGCTGTTGATCAGTCAGAAACATTCTTGTGATGCTGGAAATACTCTAATAAATCAATCACTGGGGAAATCCCTTCCTATCATTGAATTATTAGAGTATCATTTTACATCACCGCAAGATTGATCAACAGCCGTGTGAGCAATAGCAGCCATTGCCAAGCCACAATTGGGTCAACAGTGGCAGCCACTGCCGGACCGAAGTAATCGGGCTACAGGTGGGCCGATGAGCAAAACTTTAGTGGTCCTTCGAGGGTGGCCAACAATGGGCCACCAGTGGAAACCGAACGTCGGGACAGAAGTGGCTGCCACTGGTGGACCGAAGTAATCGGGCCACCGCTGGGCCGATGAGCAAAACTTTAGTGGTCCTTCGATGGTGGCCAACAATGGGCCACCAGTACAGCCGATGGTGGGCCACTGGTGGACCGATGGAATATGCTGTGTGGGAAGCCTTCTTCGTCGCACAAAAAAAGCTATTTACCTTCATAATCCACAATCGCAAATCTTGTGAGCTGCCGATAGATCTCAATACAACAAATGAAATGGACGAGTGGGAAATTGGCACGGAGTCCAGCTGAGGGCGGGTGCAAGGAGCTCTTGTGAGCCGGTTCCAAGAATATACATATTTCACACATTTTTTATAGCACATATGTCCACACTGTAGGTAAATAATTGCACTCATCTTCAGGGATAAATTATAATATAATCAGTTGAAATGTGTCCTGGAATCATGGTAAAAGATAATTCATGTAAAATGTGTCTGGGAATATATAATATCTTCAAACATGTAAAATATGCCCAACCATGCAAAATATGTCACGGAATATATAATAGTCGATGGGCCAAGATCCCAAATTTCACCGATTGGCAAATTCTAGTAATGTTTTTCGAAGAGTTACATGTATGTAGATGTTATCCATATGTGATAACCTTTGCAGATCGGTAGCTTAACGGTAGCTATTGCTATTTTATGACGTCATAGTGACGTAATAACATGTCGCAGCATTTTTGTCGAAATATTGGTTCTTTTTTTAATTGTTTTTCCAATTCTGCTGGCACCATTTTGACGTAAATGTTCTTTGAAGAGACTTTTGTATGTAGATTTTTCCCGTATGTGATATTGTTTGATCAGTTACGTAGTGGTATATGATTTCTTGAATATTTTAATTATTCCTGTTGCTATAGAGCTATAACTTTTCCCTCTTTTGCATATGAGGTATATGCCTATCGAAGCAAGTTAACGAGTTTGAAATGATCATATAAATTTATATTTAGATTTATTTAATTTATTTTTAAATCGTTATTTTCAGTATGTTTTCCCGTTATTTTTAATATGTTTTTCCAATCTTGCTGGTAAATCGTGAGGTAACAGTTTCCGTCCCTATTTTCTAAGGGGTATTATTTGCATGCAAATGCTATCCATGTGTGACAGCCGTTGTATATCGGTAGCTTATGGGTTGCTATAGTACATTTTCCTAACCCTACCTCTTTCGGTACTCTCAACCCAAGTTTGCAGGAAGGGTATGGTCTTTCCGATATTTCCATTATGGTTAGAGAGCTGAAAAGTACCAATCTGTACCTCCTTACCCTTTTTGTATTGAGGCATCTGTTGAAACCTTCATCTGATGCTGTGATGACGTCCCGTGACTGTGATAATTTTGATCGAATTTTTGGGCTATTTTATTTTTTCATTTTTACTTGGACCACTTTTAATGGTGTGGTAAATCCTGTTATGTTTCTTTGAAGAGCGTAAGCGACCAAACAGTGGGCGTACGGAGAACGTGGAGAAGAACAATTAAGGAAATATTCCGAGATGTTGCGATATTTCTTTTGATTCTCATCTTGACCACCAATCGTTCTTCCTATCCGTATCTTTCGACTAAATTTGTTCTTCTGTCATTATTGGTATGAATCTGACGAAATGAAATTTTTCGCTTAATAAATCTACCATATTCGGCGACCAGAATTTAGATGTCTGCCATTTTGTTATAATTGCAATTAACCTTGACCATCTCAATTTACAAATGCTGCAACATATTGTCATATTGTGATGAGCTAATGTCGGCCATCTTAGAATTTGCATCGCTTGGCCACCGATTGTTTGCTAATCCAAGTTGGTCTTTCCTGGCATCCCAGCAAATTGTGTGCTTTTTTCATGCAATCGTGATGAACTGATGATCCACTCGGTGGTGCCAACTGCAAATTTGTTTCATAACCAGAGATGGTCATATGTGGTAGATATCTGTATTTGAAATGCGATGTTTGATTCTTGAAATGCATAAACATTGCCCTTTTAGAGCTTTTCAGAAGATAGTGATGCCACTATTGCGTTTGGGCATTATCCCGTGAAAGCTGCTACTTGCTGTGAGCCTCTTTCAGAGATTGCAAAAGAAGATAGAAATGCAGAAAATCCCATACCATCAATAACGCATTAGAGTATTCACATCGTATCAAAACACACATGATAGATCTACTGAGGAATATGATGGTGGCAAGATATCCAGGAAACCAACAAGGTGATTCCTTGGTGACTCCACCTTCGCTGCCAGGTCATTCCCTCTCCCTATCTCTCTGCTATCGGGAGCCCTGGCAAACGGCTTTGCCGAACGTAAACAATTCATTAATGACGTCGTCTACTCTGTTAGC
The DNA here is from genome assembly GCA_036873755.1 of Hanleya hanleyi. Lineage (NCBI taxonomy): Eukaryota > Metazoa > Mollusca > Polyplacophora > Lepidopleurida > Hanleyidae > Hanleya > Hanleya hanleyi. Next base: position 58,667 of record JAVTVY010027462.1, on the reverse strand, counting down.
CAAATCAAGTGTTTCGCTTTGCTTTGATCAAAGGTCATAGTGGTCCGCCACTGAGGTCAGAATGCCAGTGTTCGTCATTCAGCATCTCTGCCAAAAAGAAGCGCCACAAAGACCACTCCATATTTAGCTGTTTAAATGAATGTCAACTCGTCTCATGAGTGTTAAGATAGACCATGGTATTCGCGATGATGATTCGCACCTGAATGTATAACTTTTGTCCGAATGAAAACGAGTATGTTAAGGGAACTATGCATACGTGGTAACGTCATCATGGACTTCGTCATTAATCGGATTGATGTCGATACTAGATTGTGAAATGCTGCAAACCTGAAACTGGACTAACAGGTTGTAACCATACTCGACTGGGATGGTTGCTGAAATGGTGTATCCTATATTCTGCTAACATCTCTAGTGGAACATGAGAAATGTCAGCGTTGATGCAGAGAGTATGACTTGTCTACATCGTTAGCTGCAGAGACAGATAGTTCGATAACAATGCCTAGAAGTTACATGTTACATTTCACTTCCACTTAAACTAACTCCCCATATGCCATTATAATGAAATGATTTGCCTTAAATTAGGCACATGGATGACCAGGCAGTTTGGAAATATTGTTCAGAAGTTGAATGGAGCTAAATCCTTTGAAATCGAGTCTGTGATAGGTTTAGCTATACAGATAACCATTCAACATTATATAAATGATGAATGGTCCCTGCATCAGTAAAACTCCAGGATCATCAAACCAACATGCCCTAATTACACATTTTTCTGCATACAGTCTTGACCTGTCTTAGAGATTTGTGATGCTGATACAATCTTGTACGACTCTTATGGAATTTCTGCATCCATAATCGAAAGCCCTTATTCACAAGACACTAATAACACAAACTTCTATACACAGGCATAGCACGGTAGGATGTTTTTTGCAAGGACAATTGAAATCCGTTTGGAATGATGTTCGTTTCATTCATCAAATCTGGTTGAACGTTCATATTGGTAGTATATTAAAATCACCATACAATCTTATCTGTTGACAATTGTCGTTTCTGGATTGGTTCAATAGTTTGATATCCATTTTAAATCACATATCATGCAATTATGGTTAAAACCATTTCCTCCTGACAAAATCGGTCAGACGCATTTTATTGAATTGAACAGAATATTCCCCAGATTTCAATTCTTTGTGGCTTTGGTGGTTAAATCTTACAGTTCCTTTGTCTCTTCCATCCACTGGCTGTACCCTATTTAATACCCCCACCAAAACGCGGTGGTAAAGTAACCTGAGTTTATCTACGTTGAAAACCTGACCCGAACATCGTCTGTTAGCACTCTACTCCTGCTACATATTCGTTATTCTACTCCTACCAACAAGATTCTGGTTTCGTTCTTAACACACATGCAGGTTCTTATGCTGGGGCGAGATATTACCAAGTTCCCAGTGTGTATTTGGGGTGGACACTCAGCAATCATGATACATGTTGCACAGAAAATGTACTCCATGACGAGTAGACATTGTCAACACGAAATAATAAAGTTAGATAGACAGTCCATTTTTACGCAACACTACGATGATTAAATTTGCTTCGCTCTTCCATCGTTTAGCATGTTTTTGCACCGAGTAACCTACTATTATTTAATCGATGGGATATTATCATTTTAATATAACTGTCATCATTCACACCCAAATAGTGAATAACACCTCCGACTCACGCACACTTATAATGAAATAATGTGTCACTCTGGCGAGATACGATGACGTTATCATTTTATTTAGCATTTTATAATAGCATAGGACTAAAATGTATAGGTTAAAAACGTTTGTGAAACCTGACCTTATCCTTAGATAAGGTCAGGTTTCACAAAACGAGCTATAATTACCCTTATACTACTGATCTTCAAAGGTTATAATCTATGGGTAGCAACTACATAATAATATCTCTTTAGGAAACATTGGTGGAATCTGCTACCTCAAATGGTAGCAACTATAAAATAGGAAGTATGTTCTGAAAATAGACTAAAAGGCCGGCAAAAACATTTTCCGTTTTATGACGTAACAGTGAAGTCATCAATGGATTTTGTTCATTTATGTTTAAGGACCTAAATGTAGTGTGTGGAAAATTTCAACCCTCTAGCAGCAAGAATGATAAAAATATTCGAGAAACCATAACCAACCATAACCATAACCATAATTTGGGTTCAAAATGGGGGAGGGATAGGGTTCCGAAAGTGTGCTATACCTACCCATAAGTTGCAGATCTGCAACTGTTATCACATAGGAGTAACATCTACATAGACATACCTCTTCAATGAACATGAATCGAATCTGTCATGCCAAGTAGTACCAGCAGAATTTGAAAAAAAAATCAATTTAAAAATGGACAAAAAAGAGACAATAAATGGCTCACTGGATCATTACGTCACTGTGACGTCACCAAATACTTATGTGACATGATGTTTGTTTGTTTCAATAGAAGAGCACTTATATCCAAAGTGTGCGAAGTTTGAGATCTCTAGAGGGAAGCAAAAGAAAAATATCTAAGGGAACCTACCCACCCCTCAAGTTTGGATTTAGAACAGAGAAAAAAGCGTGGTATGCTACCCTTGAGCTACCGATCTGCAACGGTTATCACATATGGATAACATCTACAGACATGTACCTCTTGAATTGATATGCTCTATCAATTTATGGTCAGCCATGTTAAAAAAAATGTTCAGTAAGGGTCAGTAATGTAAAATACGATCTGAGATGTGTCCAATGTAGGCCCTACAGTATTTTCAGAAATATAGAATATGTCCAGTCAGGCACCCAGGAATGTCCAGCAATATAAAAATTGTTCGGGGATAGGAACAATTCTCAACGATGGAAAATTGTCCATCAGTGTCAAATAAGGTCACCAAAGTGTCAGTCATGTATTCCTGATATCGGGGGAATCAGACATGAATACACCATCTACACGGAGTACTGTCGAGATAAAAGTAAAAATCCCTGCGGAATAAAAATCGCCGAATATAATCGCGATGAACGTTTAACCTGACAACCATAATAGTGAATAGTGATTTGTTTCGAGATTTTAGTGTGTTTACACCGGACGACCTTCGTTTGAAGCACCATGCTAGATAGTAAGGCATCAGGTGCAATCTACTCATCGTGTAACCATAAAATCAAGAGTGACAGAATACGGCCCTATGTCAAAAGGTCATAAAAGGAGAACACAAACCTTCGCTTCGTCTTCGGAACGAAAGGTTCAGAAACACCGCTGTCAGTTTTAACTTTCGAATTGAAACAGTAAAACTTTAGCAAACTTCATAATGATTGAAATCCCCTGAATTTGAACTATACAGGGTGAGTCACAAAAATGTCCGTCTATGGTTTTGTTTATTTATTCATATGAAGTTATAATTTATTGTGTATATGAATATTATACATGGAAGTGTACTTCATCTTCATCCATGGTATGTTTTGTTCGTGGAAGAAAATATACATATATTGTGTTTATACCAATGGTGCTCGTGAGAGGAACGTGCATTCTCTCCATAACGCAAAAATGAATGAATACAGCAGTTGACCAAGAAACAGGATTGAGACTCTTCACTGTTTATCTATTTTCAGATATTTCTGTTGCACATTTTTCCAATGCCAAGTAACAATTCTTTGGGAGAAAGTCTTAAAGTGCAACAGAGATACCTGAAAACAGCTAAACACGTGAAGTATCTCATTCCTGTGTCCGTTTTCATGCATTTCTACGTTATGTAGAGAATGCACTTTCTGTCCATGAGCGTCATTGGTATATACACATTATATGTAGATTTTTGTCCATAAATACCTCATACGTTGTGTTATATTCATATACACAATAAATTATATCTTCAGATGAATAAATAAAAAAAATACAGGTGGACATTTTTTTGACTCACCCTGTATATGTGGTCAATTTGCATTATATATTAGTTGTATGTCTGTAGCTTAATTACGCCATAGTATACATGTACCAGTGCCATTATTGTTAAACAAGTCTGAGTTCAATCATGTAACCATTCTACGGTGGCACATAGACGACATGGTATATTTTTTATATTTGAGTTTATTTTTTTTACTTCTGGGTTTCATTTTTTTTGCGTTAGGTTTCATTTTTTTGTTTTAGGTTTATTTCTTTAGCTTTCACCCACGGGTGAAAACCTTCTCACCCGGGTGAAAATCTTCTCACCCGGGTGGAAACGTTTTCACCCGGGTGAGAAGGTTTTCACCTGGGTGAGAAGGTTTCCACCCAGGTGAATAGTCACATGCACATGATTGTGCCCTCGTTTTCGTTCCCTTGCACTGACATTGGGGCAAAATGGAGGGTGGTTCGTTCAAAGGTATAGATGATGTAAATCAAACGTTTATGTTAGCCAATGCAGTCCATAAATGATATTTCACGTCTTGCATGTTTTATATACCGGTAAGTTGTATTTTCAAACCAGGGTTCTCTGCGAGTACACTTGATTGTCATGTCTGAAAAGAGAAAACTAGGCCCTGTATAATCGAACCAGTATAATCTGTATAAATTGTATTGCCCCGCATCATTCAGTGATTCAAAGAGTTTGGCAGCTAAAATCGAATAGTCAGATCGCGCAAGTCAAACCGCCGAAGACGAATCGTCAGATCGTCATATCGTCGATAATGTAGATTTTGGTGCTTATTGAAGCTGTTTTTTTTTATTTAGTTAGGTGAGGTTTAGATTTGTCCTGATGCCTGATACGATCATTGCTCATTAGGCTAAACACATACGACGGAGATGGAGTCGCGCCTATCACAGCTCTTGATAAGCCTAGGTTAAAAATCATCAACGAGACTAATAGTGAGAAATGACGAACGAGAGAGTAAACGACAAGTTGATAAATTTTGACCTTCGTATCTCTCGTGACTGTTTGGAGTTCCACACTAATTATGTGGAAGTTGGAAAAACATAATAGATGCAATATGACCAGCCTCAACTGTTAGCCTCCTTTTCTAAACGATGTCCGATTACCTTCCCTTGACTCACGCGTTTCTCCAAGCCATCCTCATCTTAGGATAATATTAGTGAGATAGGATCGAGTTTATAGGCTAGGCAAATACTTCGGACTGATTCTCAAAGTAAAATTATTGCTTTCTTATTAGCTTGAACCTAATGTTGATCTAAAACCCCAGTGAAGAAAGGAAGAAATAGTACAGAAGCAATTTGTGTTTCTGTTTCTTTTTGTTGGTACGAGTTTCTGTTTCGGCTCGTTGGTACGATCCGGGATAAGATGTCTGAACCTTATCAAATTAACTAAATGTAATTAGACCCATTAGCCGGTGTAAGGTAGACCTGTTATACGATAGTATTCAAAGGATCTCCATTTCTTTTTCCTGAATCCATTCTGCTGTATGGCTCAGAATCGTCTGCGTCAGCCATTACGGCCCATGCTAAACTGACTTTGAAGTTTCTGCTTTCTAATGTAAGCTTATATATTGACTTCAGCGCGCAGCAATATTTAGCCTGTGCTGTACACATTTGGCAGCTATTTTGGGCGGGTCAGTGTCAAAAGCAGGAATATTTGATGTTAATATGTCTAACAAGCCTGAAACATAAATAATATTCAGTGAGTTTCATGTGCATCCATTGGGCTCAGTGTTTATTTTGACCAATTATTGGACGGATTTAAGAAATCTGACTGGTTGGCCGGCTGGCTGCTTGGCTGGTTGGCTGGTTGTCCGTCGTCAACATTCCAGGATACAAGTTTCATGTTTTGTTAAAGTTTAAGCTCTACCCCGTATCTCACAAACGAAACCCCGCCCAATCCCATATGCTGATATATTAAGATAGTATGCCTGATGCTGCATTGACTGCACCTATCCACTACACCCTGGGGGTGTATCCCCCCCCCCCAAAGAACGGAGCCCCAGCTCTGTATCTCTGAATCTAAACCTCACCGTACTACGAATGAAAAAACCCCCAGCCTCATTAAGCACTACAATCTACATTATGAAGAAAACACTAACGTCGCGACAACTCTCAGATGTCTGAATGATCAAGTAACCACGCATGTTGAGACTTGGTTCAAACTGAGGACAACAACAGATTAACCCTACCTGACCTGGGGGTAGGGGGGGCCGAAATGCCCTCTCCCCTACCAAACTTTCTGCGCTATCTCCGGAACGACACAAAATGGAGAGCTGAAACTCCGAGACTTTATAGTTTATCATATTGGGGTCATTTTGAGCCTATTTGCATAACCCCCCGAGCAGAGGATCATGGGAAAATTCAAGATGGCGTCCACGTGGGGTCCCAGAAAAGTGATGTTTTTGTCATATTTCTTCAAAATTTCTGCTTTTCCGCGATGAAAAGCGGGCAAAATCTATTTTATTTCACATCACATATTTACTAATTTATCATGCAGTTTTCTGACTGAAAAATGGACCCCAAAATGCCGTTTTTGAAAATGACGTCACTGTGACGTCATCAAAGCGGCCATCTTGGATTTTTTACATTTTCTGGGACAGGGTACCCAGGGATACGTGTGATACGTTTCAGCCCCCTAGCTCAAGGGGTAAGAAAAATAATTAAGGCGGGGCATTTGGGCCCCCAGGCCACAACAGGTCCCAAAAAGCCCAGGTCAGATAGTGTTGATAGTGTTAACAAGAAACCGCCTACAGATTCCGAAAAATAGTAAAAAAGAAGTGGACAAGACAGAGAAATGCAAGGAAAATGGCTCACTATAATATGATTAGATCAGATGGAATGGCCAATATATACAAGTTCCTGAAAGTAGAACCTTCCTTGTGCCACTAGAGTTTCGCCAGAGATCGATACCTGGTGAAACGACAGACCAAGCAGTTCATCGAAACAACATTGAGATAGGAAGCTGAAGATGGAAAGGAGATGGTACGATAAGGCGGCATTTTGGCCTATACGAGGTGCGGTTGAAATCGAAAAGAACAAATTGTCATAAACATAATTGTTGTTTAATGTAACGGCAAGAGAAAACATATATGCACAATATGTGAAAGTTATATAGCTTGATTGCGTTGTGAGTATAGTTATGAATTGAAATTTAAACCCGCAGCATGTGCTAGGGTCTAAATCGAGTCATTTAAACGCACATTTAGACCATCTGACCCCTTGGACCAGAACGCCATTTGACCTGGTGACGTGCGGTGGCATCGTATCTCCACTGCTGGAAAATCGTTTTGGTTCAAAATGTGCTAAAGTTTAAAGTCTAAGTGACTCGATTTAGACCCATCGAACCGAAAATGTTGGTACGTTGAAATGTGTTTAGAAAATTATCCCTGGAGTCCAAACAATGGCTTGAATGGAGTAAGTTAAGCTCAGGAATTGGTCGCCCGGAGACTGTGCTTCGCACAGAGTCTTTTTCTCCCCGATAAAATGACATGAAGCAAACTTGGTCCCATAGTTGCATTTGTGCTAGGAAATACGGGATCATCGTCAACGAAAGAATTCATTCTTGGAAGTACCAGGCAACAAATTAGAGGTCCGTATCTATTGCGGTTCAAGAGTTATAAGGTTTCCAAAAATGAGCCAGCCCCGTCATGTAACATAACATTAATTTAATTGCGAACACTGGATGGCTCGAGTGGTACAGCCGAAGCGCCATAGCAAAATAGACAACGCCCATTGAATAGATGAAATCAACAAATGACCACAAACAGGGCGAGAGAAACATTCAACGGCTTCATTGTACGGGGAAATTGTTGTTTTTTTTTTGGGATATCTCTAAGCCTATCATAGCTATATTATTAAAATCTCAGTCAAATTCATATATATATTCTCTCAATAAAACCTAAAAATAGTGATGATTGGATGCATACTTTTTCGCAAAATTTGAATAAAGCGTAAACTTCAAAAAATGCTAATTATGTTCTATTCTTTCTGGAATAATTTGATGGCTTCTAGTGTTTTGACCTATATTCATGTGCAAATTTCAAGTTAGAATTCCCAAGAGTTATGGCGCTGTAGTCCCAAACCTGTCAGTGGCCATACCTCAAAAATCAAAGACAAGGTCAAGCTGGAAATTCTGTGACGTCATACTTGTGTTATGTGGAAGAACTGTACTAAATTACAGATTTCCGCAAGTTGCAGTTTTTGAGAAAACACATACAACGCTTTTTACATTGTGTGATATTCAAAGTCGAGGTTATGTCGAATTATTTTATAATTAGCCCGGAAAGAAAGTCAATATTGTGCTCACTCCTTTGTCATTGTTTGTTGACTGTGGGTGAGTTAGTTTTTCAGTAAATGGAAGCCGTATTTTCAATATTTGGAGGCATACCAATTCAATGGTCAAGGCCAAGTTCCGACACAAGTGGTGATCTTGTGAATGACGTCAGGTCAGATGACCTTATTTTCAGACTGATCGCATAACCATTCAAGAGTTGACCAACAAACTTTGCAGTCATAGTCATGGATGCCAAAGGTCACATTTAATGTCATATTATTTTCGGTCATTAAAGTCTTCATTACAAGTAGGAGAATCAATTTCCTTACAAAATGATGGGTTTTGAAAAAGATCAAATCAGAGATAACGACTCGTTACTATTTGAAAGACAGACAGGAGCTTGGCCATGTATAAGATTTACCTATCCTCCAGTTTCTTGAAGATCTGTTGTTTCGTTTTGGCTGCACTCCGAAGACAAACAAAACACCTTCAGGGGAAAGAACTCAATAACTTCAGTGGTGACCTATTTATTCCTTGGTTCATTATGTTGCATTATAAATGTCAACCGCATCCTATCCTCTGTTTGATAAATATTCTGAGAACAACTTTGAAGTGACTTCGATGAATCTACCAAATCTATTAAATACATTGTTAGATAGTAAACATTTGGATAGAAGAATAATAACTAGACATTGTTGGTACAATGACACGGTTTTTACATGACGGTCTCCCAAAGGTATCATTTCGTTGTAAATTAAATTCATGTCGTGTTACATGTGCGACTTCGATATAATGATAATTAAACACCGTCCATTTAACTCACAAATATACATAATGCTTCATGGGCTTACAAAGGGATCATCAGGGTTCGCGGCTCCTTTCATCATCTAAAACGACGTTCATTTAATTGCAATCGCGGGGTGACTCGGTTGGCACAGTCTGAAACGGAATTGATGTGTAGGGTTACATACAGGTCTTCACGCCTTGTCACGCCTTTGAAACTGATCTTGCGCAAAACAATTAGATGGATGAAATCAACTACTACTTAATATCGAAAGCGTTTAACCTGACGGGTAACAGGCAAATAGGCATACACGATGTGGGGAAAATGTTTTTTTTGGTTATATCTTCGAACAATTAATGTTATAATCTTAAAATTTCACAAATAAACACATATATATATTCCCACAATCAAAATTGACAACCTGTACCAGAAACTTCAGCCTAGTATCTACAAATCGCGTTAAACAACCACGAGATTCAGTTTAGAGCCGGTTCACTCACGTTTTCTGGCGCGCAATTTTAGTCGACTGGGTGTTGTTCTTAAATTAGAAAACAAATCTTTACCTTCTTTGTGCAATCCATTCGTATTTCATCTCAGAACATTCCACATAAACGGCGACAGCAAATATTCCCTCGTTTTAGGCACTTTTATCGTCGACAACCAATGCCATCCCGGTCGAACTTTGTTGCAAAATAGCTATATTCAAAAATGAGCCAGCTCCGTCATGTAAGACGACATTTATTTAATTGCAAACACGGGATGCCTCGAGTGCTACAGTCGAGTTGCTATAGCGAAATTGACAACGCCTATTGAATAGACGAAATCAATAAAAATGACAACGAACGGTGCGAGAGAAACATTTAACGGCTTTATAATACGGATTTTTTTTTTAATATCTCTAAACCCATCAAAATCACATTCTTGAAATTTCATAGGCAAATACATATATATATTCTCTCAATAATACCTGAACATAATGATGATTGAATGCATACTTTTTGCAAAATTTGAATAAAGCGTAAATTTAAAAAAATGATAATTATCTTCTATTATTTCTGGTATATTTTGATGGCTTCTAGTGTTTTTCTGTAACGTCATGTAATAGCTTACATTCATGTGTAAATTTCAAGTTATAATTCCCAACAGATTTCAAGTCATGGCCCTGTAGTCGCAAAACTGTCACTGGCCATATCTCAAGAACCAAGGTCAAGATCGAGTTAAAAATTTGGTGACGTCATGCCGACGTGACGGAGTCGGGATGAAAATGACGTCATAGGGTAAAAATGTACTTAATTACAGATTCCTGCATGTTGTAGTTTTTGAAAAAAAACCCGCCAACAGTGTTTTTACATTGTGTGATATTCAAGGTCAATGTTACATCGGATCGTTTTATAAGTAGAGCCAAAAGAAAGACATTATTGTGCTCACTATTGTGTCAGTTTCTTGGCTGTCAGTCTGTTACTTTAGCAGTAAATGGAAGCCGTATTTTCCATATTTGGATGCTCATCACTTCGTTCATCGTTCATTTAATTGCAATCGCTGGGTGACTCGGTTGGTACAGCCGGAAAAGGAATTGGTATGTCGGGTTACATACAGGGCTTCACGCCTTGTCAATGGAGAACCACTTAATAACTCTTTGAAACTGATCTTGAATGAAATCAACTACCTCTTAATATCGAAAGTGTTTAACCTGACGGTAATAGGCAAATAGCATACACGAAGTGGGGAAAATGTTTTTTTTTGTTATATCTTCAGAACAATTAATGTTATAATCTTGAATTTCAGAAATAAGCACATATATATATTTCCTGAATCAAAATTAAATACCTGTACTAGTAACTTCAGCCTAGTATCAACAAATCACGTGAAACAAGCACGAGATTCAGTCGTCGGCCGGTTCACTCACGTATTCTGGCGCGCAATTTTAGTCGACTGGGAGTTGTTCTTAAATTAGAAAACAAATCTTTACCTTCTTTGTGCAATCCACTTTTAAAGTTTGCCACAATTACTATCCTGGAAACGGGGTCATTGTCAACGAAAGAACTCATTATTGGGAGTAACAGGAAACAAATTAGAAGTCCGTACCTATTGCGGTTCAACAGTTATAATGTTTCCAAAAATGAGCCAGCTCCGTCATGTAACACAACATTCATTTAATTGCGAACACCGGATGCCTCGAGTGCTACAGCCGACTACAGTCAATTTCGCTAGAGGGATATAGCGAAATTGACAACGCCCATTGAATAGATTAAATCAACATGTGACTACGAACAGAGCGAGAGAACCGTTTAACGGCTTAATAGTGTGGGAAAATTGTTTCTTGAATATCTCTAAAGCTATCATAGCTATATTCTTGAAATTTCATAGTGATGATTTTCGCAAAACTTGAATAAAGCGTAAATTTCACAAATTGCTAATTATGTTCTATTATTACTGATATATCTTGATGGCTTCTAATGTTTTTCTGTTACGTCATATAATGACCTACATTGTTGTGCAAATTTCAACTTGGAGTTTGCAACAATTTTCGAGCTATAACCCTGTGGTCGCAAAACTGTCCGTGGCCATACTTTGAAAACCAAGGTCAAAGTCAGCTTGAAAATTCGGTGACGTCATACCTGTATTATGGGATACAAATGTACTAAATTACAGATTAGTGCAAGTTGTAGTTTTTGAGAAAAGTACATACAACGCTTTTTACATTGTGTTATATTCAAGGTCAAGGTCATATCAGATCGTTTTACAATTAGCGCCAAAGAAAAGTCAATATTGTGTTCACTATTTTGTCATTGTTTCTTCACTAACAGTGCGTTAATTTTTCAGAAAATGGAAGCCGTATTTTCGATATTTGGATGCTTACTACTTCACAGGTCAAGGTCAAGGCCGAGTTCTGACACAAGTTCTGACCTTGTGACCTTTTTTCAGGCTGATCGCATTAGCCGTCAATAGTTGACCCCTAAACTTTGCACTCATATAGAGACGCTCCTTGAAGTCAAAGGTCAAATTTAAGGTCACATACTTTTCGGTGATCAAAGTGCTCATTAATAACAGGAGAATCAATACCGTAGCTTATTTCCGTATAAAATAACGGGGTTTTTAAAAACATTAAAGGGGAGATAAATACTTTTTGTTGTTACGTGATAATTCAAAAATATAACTACAGCATGGCCATATATAAGACTTAACCAACCACCACCTTTCTTTCAGATGTGTTCTTTAGTTTTGAATATACACGGAAGATACGGAAAACAGCGCTAATATAACCTAAGTGAGTTTTCACTGTAAAGGTTTATAACTCAAAAGGTCAAGGTCAAACGTGTAGCCCACCCGCCAAACTTCAGACCCATACCTGTATGTGTGACAATTATTGTAACTGTAGTGCGAACGGTTTCGACTCTAGGGCGTAGACAAAATATGTTAGAATAATAATAATAACTAGACGTTGTTGGTACAATGACGCGGTCTTTCCCTTCTTACTGCAAATGAGTAAATACATTGTCGCGGGCCGCTTTGGTCGCTTTACACGCACAGACACATTTTTTCACATTCCTTGTTATTACCTTATAGTTTTTTATTGCGTTTTTCTTCTAACAAACTTGCCTATGTTGGTAAGCGGCAGCTGTTGAACACATTTGCGAGCTTTATTTGGGCGCCAGACGGCTCCTTCACCGATCCGAAAATGCTAGTACGTTGAAATGTGTTTAGAAAATTGTCCATGGAGTCAAAACAATGGCTTGAATGGAGAAAGTTAAGCTTGAGGTTTGGTCGCCTGGAGAATGTGCTTCACACAGACTATTTCTCTGTCCGACAAAAAGACCCAAAATATCGATGGTCATGTTAGATGAAGCAAAATTGGTTTCATAGTTGCATTTGTACCAGGAAATACAGAATCATTGTCAACGAAAGAAATCATTCTTGGAAGTACCAGGCAACACATTAGAAGTCCGTACCTATTGCGGTTCACGAGATATAAGGTTTTCAAAAAATGAGTCAACCCCGTCATGTAACACGACATTTATTTTTTTGCCTGCGCGGGATGCCTCGAGTGCTACAGCCGAATCGCTATAGCGAAATTGGCAACGCCTATTGAATAGATGAAATCAACAAATGGCCACAAACAGGGCGAGAGAACCATTTAACGGTTTAATAGTTTGGGAAAATGTTTTTTTTAATATCTCTAAACCCATCAAAGCCACACTCTTGAAATTTCAAAGGCAAATATATATATATATATTCTCTCAATAATACTAAAACATAGTGATGATTGGATGCATACGTTTCGCAAAATTTGAATAAAGCGTAAATTTCACGAATTGCCAATTATGTTCTATTCTTTCTGGTATATCTTGAAGGCTTCTGATGTTTTTCTGTTACGTCATATAATGACCTACATTCATGTGCAATTTTCAACTTGGAATGCCCAACAGTTTTCGAGCTATAACTCTGTAGTCGCAAAACTGTCGATGGCCATATCCCTAGAACCAAGGTCAAGGTCAGGTTGAAAATTCAGTGAGGTCATACCTTTATCATGGGGTACAAATGTACTGAAATTACAAATACCTACATGTTGTCGTTTTTTAGAAAAGCGCGAACAATGTTTTTTACATTGTCCAAAATTCAAGGTGAAGGTCACATCGGATCATTCTATAAGTAGTGCCAAGAGAAAGACAATATTGTGCTCATTATTGTGGCACTGTTTCTTGGCTGTCAGTGTGTTATTTTTTCAGTAAATGGAAGCCGTATTTTCGATATTTGGATGCTTATCACTTCGAAGGTCAAGGTTATGGCCGAGTTCTGATACAAGGGCTAACCTTGCGACGTCATGTAGGTCACGTGACCTTATTTTCAGGCTGATCGCATTAGCCGTTCAAGATTTGACCACCAAACTTTGCACTCATATATAGACGCTCCTGGAGGTCAAAGGTCAAATTCAAGGTCATATCCTTTTCGTTCATTAAAGTGTTCATTAATGTTACTAGTATCAATGCCGTAGCTTATTTCCTTATAAAACAACGGTTTTTGAAAAAACATTAAATGGGAGATAACTACTTTTTCTTGTTACGTAACAATTCGAAAATATAACTACAGCATGGCCATATACAAGACTTACCAACCATCACATTTCTTTCAGATATATTTTTTAGTTTGATCTCTACACCGAAGACAAGAAAAACAGCACCAGGGTAGAGAACTCTTTCCACAACGGTCCCCCAAAGGTAATCTTTCATTGGAAATGAATTTCATGTCGGGGTACATATGCGATGTCGATATAATGATAATTGAACACCTCCATTTAATTGACAAATATGCATAATGCATCATGGGATTATAGCGGGACCGTCAGGCTTCGCAGCTCCTTTCATCAGCTCAAAGGACGTTCATTTAATTGCAATCGCGGGATGACTCGGTTGGTATAGTCGGAAAAGAAATTGGTGTATCAGGTTACATACAGATCTTCACGCCTTGTCAGTGGAGAACCAATTAATAACTCTTTGAAACTGATCTGGCGTATACAATTAGATGGATGAAATCAATTACTACCGAATATCGAAAGCGTTTAACCTGGCAGGTAATACGCAAATAGCGTACACGAAGTGGGGAAAATGTTTTGTGTTATATCTTCAAAACAATTAATGTTATAATCTTGAAATTTCACAAATAAACACATATATATACCTGTACCAGCTTAGTATTTACAAATCTCTGAAACAACCACGAGATTCGGTCATAAGCCAGTTCACTCACGTATTCTGGCGCGCAATTTTAGTCGACCGGGTGTTGTTCTTAAATTAGAAAACAAATCTTTACCTTCTTTGTGCAATCCATTCGTATTTCATCTCAGAACATTCCACATAAACGGCGACAGCAGGTGTTCACTCGTTTTAGGCACTTTTATCGTTCGACACCTAATGCCAACCTAGCCGAGCTTGCTTGAAAAATAGCTAAATTCGTACGCGGGCCCTCAGAAGAACAGGCAGAGCAATAGTTATTCCCCTTGTTTGTTTTCGAATACAAGTATCGCTGAGCCTCTATCTACGCTGTATTATTTAAAATAACGGCTTTCTCGTAACTTTCAAAGTTTTGCACAATTGCTATCCTCGGTACGTGGCCATTGTCAGCGAAAGAACTCATTATTGGGAGTAACAGGAAACAAATTAGAAGTCCGTACCTATTGCGGCTCAACAGTTATAATGTTTCCAAAAATGAGCCAGCTCCGTCATGTAACACAACATTCATTTAATTGCGAACATCGGATGTCTCGAGTGCTACAGCCGACTACAGTCAATTTCGCTATAGCGATATAGCGAAATTGACAACGCCCATTGAATAGATTAAATCAACATGTGACCACGAACAGAGCGAGAGAACCGTTTAACGGCTTAATAGTGTGGGAAAATTGTTTCTTGAATATCTCTAAAGCTATCATAGCTATATTCTTGAAATTTCATAGACTAATACATATATATAATACCTCAAAATAGTGATGATTGGATGGATACTTTTCGCAAAACTTGAATAAAGCGTAAATTTCACAAATTGCTAATTATGTTCTATTATTACTGATATATCTTGATGGCTTCTAATGTTTTTCTGTTACGTCATATAATGACCTACACTGTTGTGCAAATTTCAACTTGGAGTTTGCAACAATTTTCGAGCTATAACCCTGTAGTCGCAAAACTGTTCGTGGCCATATTTTGAAAACCAAGGTCAAAGTCAGCTTGAAAATTCGGTGACGTCGTACCTGTATTATGGGATACAAATGTACTAAATTACAGATTAGTGCAAGTTGTAGTTTTTGAGAAAAGTACATACAACGCTTTTTACATTGTGTTATATTCAAGGTCAAGGTCATATCAAATCGTTTTACAATTAGCGCCAAAGAAAAGTCAATATTGTGTTCACTATTTTGTCATTGTTTCTTCACTAACAGTGCGTTAATTTTTCAGAAAATGGAAGCCGTATTTTCGATATTTGGATGCTTACTACTTCACAGGTCAAGGTCAAGGCCGAGTTCTGACACAAGTTCTGACCTTGTGACCTTTTTTCAGGCTGATCGCATTAGCCGTCAATAGTTGACCCCTAAACTTTGCACTCATATAGAGACGCTCCTTGAAGTCAAAGGTCAAATTTAAGGTCACATTCTTTTCGGTGATCAAAGTGCTCATTAATAACAGGAGAATCAATACCGTAGCTGATTTCCGTATAAAATAACGGATTTTTTAAAAACATTAAAGGGGCGATAAATACTTTTTGTTGTTACGTGATAATTCAAAAATATAACTACAGCATGGCCATGTATAAGACTTAACCAACCACCACCTTTCTTTCAGATGTGTTCTTTAGTTTTGAATATACACGGAAGATACGGAAAACAGCGCTAATATAACCTAAGTGAGTTTTCACTGTAAAGGCTTATAACTCAAAAGGTCAAGGTCAAACGTGTAGCCCACCCGCCAAACTTCAGACCCATACCTGTATGTGTGACAATTATTGTAACTGTAGTGCGAACGGTTTCGACTCTAGGGCGTAGACAAAATATGTTAGAATAATGATAATAACTAGACGTTGTTGGTACAATGACGCGGTCTTTCCCTTCTTACTGCAAATGAGTAAATACATTGTCGCGGGCCGCTTTGATCGCTTTACACGCACAGACACGTTTTTTCACATTCCTTGTTATTACCTTATAGTTTTTTATTGCGTTTTTCTTCTAACAAACTTGACTATGTTGGTAAGCGGCAGCTGTTGAATACATTTGCGAGCTTTATTTGGGCGCCAGACGGCTCCTTCACCGATCCGAAAATGCTAGTACGTTGAAATGTGTTTAGAAAATTGTCCCTGGAGTCAAAACAATGGCTTGAGGTTTGGTCGCCTGGAGAATGTGCTTCACACAGACTATTTCTCTGTCCGACAAAAAGACCCAAAATATCGATGGTCATTTTAGATGAAGCAAAATTGGTTTCATAGTTGCATTTGTACCAGGAAATACAGAATCATTGTCAACGAAAGATATTATTCTTGGAAGTACCAGGCAACAAATTAGAAGTCCGTACCTATTGCGGTTCACGAGATATAAGGTTTTCAAAAAATGAGTCAGCCCCGTCATGTAACACGACATTTATTTTTTTGCCAGCGCGGGATGCCTCGAGTGCTACAGCCGAATCGCTATAGCGAAATTGGCAACGCCCATTGAATAGATGAAATCAACAAATGGCCACAAACAGGGCGAGAGAGCCATTTAACGGTTTAATAGTTTGGGAAAATGTTTTTTTAAATATCTCTAAACCCATCAAAGCCACACTCTTGAAATTTCAAAGGCAAATACATATATATATTCTCTCAATAATACTAAAACATAGTGATGATTGGATGCATACGTTTCGCAAAATTTGAATAAAGCGTAAATTTCACAAATTGCCAATTATGTTCTATTCTTTCTGGTATATCTTGAAGGCTTCTGATGTTTTTCTGTTACGTCATATAATGACCTACATTCATGTGCAATTTTCAACTTGGAATGCCCAACAGTTTTCGAGCTATAACTCCGTAGTCGCAAAACTGTCGATGGCCATATCCCTAGAACCAAGGTCACGGTCAGGTTGAAAATTCAGTGAGGTCATACCTGTGTCATGGGGTACAAATGTACTAAATTACAGATACCTACATGTTGTCGTTTTTTAGAAAAGCGCGAACAATGTTTTTTACATTGTGCAAAATTCATGGTCAAGGTCACATCGGATCGTTCTATAAGTAGTGCCAAGAGAAAGACAATATTGTGCTCACTATTGTGGCACTGTTTCTTGGCTGTCAGTGTGTTACTTTTTCAGTAAATGGAAGCCGTATTTTCGATATTTTGATGCTTATCACTTCAAAGGTCAAGGTTATGGCCGAGTTCTGATACAAGGGCTAACCTTGTGACGTCATGTAGGTCACGTGGCCTTATTTCCAGGCTGATCGCATTAGCCGTTCAAGATTTGACCACCAAACTTTGCACTCATATAGAGAAGCTCCTGGAGGTCAAAGGTCAAATTCAAGGTCATATCCTTTTCGTTCATTAAAGTGTTCATTAATGTTACTAGTATCAATGCCGTAGCTTATTTCCTTATAAAACAACGGTTTTTGAAAAAACATTAAATGGGAGATAACTACTTTTTCTTGTTACGTAACAATTCGAAAATATAACTACAGCATGGCCATATACAAGACTTACCAACCATCAAATTTCTTTCAGATATATTTTTTAGTTTGATCTGTACACCGAAGACAAGAAAAACAGCACCAGGGGAGAGAACTCTTTCCACAACGGTTCCCCAAAGGTAATCTTTCATTGGAAATGAATTTCATGTCGGGGTACATATGCGGTGTCGATATAATGATAATTGAACACCTCCATTTAATTGACAAATATGCATAATGCATCATGGGATTATAGCGGGATCATCAGGCTTCGCAGCTCCTTTCATCAGCTCAAAGGACGTTCATTTAATTGCAATAGCGGGATGACTCGGTTGGTATAGTCGGAAAAGAAATTGGTGTATCAGGTTACATACAGATCTTCACGCCTTGTCAGCGGAGAACCAATTAATAACTCTATGAAACTGATCTGGCGTATACAATTAGATGGATGAAATCAATTATTACTGAATATCGAAAGCGTTTAACCTGGCAGGTAATACGCAAATACCGTACACGAAGTGGGGAAAATATTTTGTGTTATATCTTCAAAACAATTAATGTTATAATCTTGAAATTTCACAAATAAACACATATATATACCTGTACCAGCTTAGTATTTACAAATCTCTGAAACAACCACGAGATTCGGTCATAAGCCAGTTCACTCACGTATTTTGACGCGCAATTTTAGTCGACCGGGTGTTGTTCTTAAATTAGAAAACAAATCTTTACCTTCTTTGTGCAATCCATTCGTATTTCATCTCAGAACATTCCACATAAACGGCGACAGCAGGTGTTCACTCGTTTTAGGCAACTTTTATCGTCGACACCTAATGCCAACCTAGCCGAGCGCCAACCTAGCCGAGCTTGCTTGAAAAAGAGCTAAATTCGTACGCGGGCCCTCAGAAGAACAGGCAGAGCAATAGTTATTCCCCTTGTTTGTTTTCGAATACAAGTATCGCTGAGCCTCTATCTACGCTGTATTATTTAAAATAACGGCTTTCTCGTAACTTTTAAAGTTTTCCACAATTGCTATCCTCGGTACGTGGCCATTGTCAACGACAGAACTCATTATTGGGAGTAACAGGAAACAAATTAGAAGTCCGTACCTATTGCGGCTCAACAGTTATAATGTTTCCAAAAATGAGCCAGCTCCGTCATGTAACACAACATTCATTTAATTGCGAACACCGGATGCCTCGAGTGGGCAGCCGACTACAGTCAATTTCGCTATAGCGATATAGCGAAATTGACAACGCCCATTGAATAGATTAAATCAACATGTGACCACGAACAGAGCGAGAGAACCGTTTAACGGCTTAATAGTGTGGGAAAATTGTTTCTTGAATATCTCTAAAGCTATCATAGCCATATTCTTGAAATTTCATAGACTAATACATATATATATTCCCTCAATAATACCTGAAAATAGTGATGATTGCATGGATACTTTTCGCAAAACTTGAATAAAGCGTAAATTTCAGAAATTACTAATTATGTTCTATTATTTCTGATATATCTTGTAGTCCGTTGGCTTAAGGCCAGATTTTCACTTTATCGTGACAGAGTGGAATAAAGCACCAAATTTAGCACACGTATCGTCAGAGGCAGCGAGAACAATATCAGAAGGGATGCCCCCGATTTCGAGGCCCAGGAGGCAATATGTGGCCCATTAGGGGCCTGGGGTCATTTGGGGCCTATAAATGGCAATTTTTATCCCAACGATTTTCAAAACATCATATATTCGCCATCCTTCGGGGTAAGAGTCTGAGAATTTCCACACTAATAGTGTTGACATAAATCTAGCAAGAAATGCAAAAACAATCCAAGATGGCCGCCATAATTACGTTACAGCTACGTCAGAACCGAAATATGGTCAATTTTTGACATTTTCGATCCGAAATTTTGAATTCCTTGGACCATTACAGCACATATAAGGGAAGCGGGAAGAGGTGCCGACATACTGACAGAGTCAGATGACTTCACAGTATAGTCTTCTGGTTAACCTATTCAAAAGCACATACCAAGAATCTAATGATTCGTGATATGTGTTGTATCTCAGGTACGATTTTATTGTACCCGTTCATGTGGCAACTTGGATGACATGACCACACGGCATAAGCAGTATTAGATACAAATCTAGAGAGCTATGATGGAAATGCTCTGACAACTCGTATATTGGTAACTGGTGAGCTGTGTCGCTGAAGGAGAAAATCCGTGACTGGACAATGCATAGCTACCAAGTGAAATGCGTCATACTAATATAGCGTTAGAATTTCATCTACACATTTTTGAATATGTTATTCGGGATTTCTGCTGCTGAAGATGAAGTGGCGGCGCCAATGCGAAAGCTACGGCCTATTAAAGAGGGTCAGTGCCGATTAAAGAGATTCCTTTTTTACATGAGCTGAGAAATAGGCAGCTGAAACGGGCGCATCCTCTGGAAATTGGAACAGGAGCCCGGTCTCGGATGTGAACTATATAACCGAAAATAAGCACGAATAGCTTGAACTGGACAATATCTAATATTATCAGTATAAACAAATGAACTGGTTCATGGGATATGTTGTGTTCGAAGTTGCGCATAATAATGTGCATGCTTTGTAACGGGCCAGATTGATCGGAGAAAGAGACATCGTAGTATTAAAGAACATTGCATTAATGCGTAAGAATGCATGAAATGCTAAGTAAGATGACTGCTCGTAAAAGAATTACATGGATACAATGACGGTTATTGCATAAAATATCTTATGGAGGATATCCTTAGTTATGGGCAATCTGATGGTATCCGGCCGTGTAATTTTGACATGCCCGTAAGTAGCTTTTTGGCAAAGTATAACTGCGCAGGATCGTGTAGGCCTACTGCAGCCAAATTGTGCGCATAACTGATACCCGATACGAATGTATAAGCTGTGGAGGGTGCATACTTGTTGAAATGCAGAATGCTTTGAAGGAAATCAACTGTGACGATGAGTGAGGAATTACACTGGCACACTGACCACTGTTATTGAAGAAATCTCTATACACTTGTCATGCGCGCTTGCATACCTTCAAGGAAGATTCAGCAAGGGACGGCGTCAGAAGAACAACAGACAGCGTATTGGGTTCGACGAGCGATTAAGCCAAGGGGCTAGAGACAGCGCTTCCTGAAATTGTAACCGCGAAAATTTGTTCCGAAATATGTTTTGATCTGAACAGAATGTCATTTTGAAGGCAGGCAACTACTAACTGACGCATTAACTTCAACCACGGCCATACTATCACAACGGTATGATTTGCCAGTTTATGGCCCCAAATTTCCACGGCAAGCAATGCTTGACTGTGATATGGGTAAGATGTGCTGGTTATCCTTGGTCTATCCACGAGGATCTAAAAACAGCCGCCAAACCCAAGGTACCAGCAGCGTCGAAATCGGATACCCAATTTGGAGAAAGAAAATTAATTTTCCGTTGAAGACTCCAGGAATACATAGGCTCTAGCTTTTTTCAAGCGAATGTGATGGTGAGCCTGTGATACAACTTTTGAGCGGAGAAATGCGCTGCCAGGCACGACGACTTTACAGGCAAAATTGTGCGAGCCAATGGGAGACTGCAGTTCCACAAAGGTTACCTTTTTGCGGCGCGAGAATTCACTCAGCATGCTCTTCAGTTTATGAATTTTGTCTTCTGGAAATGATGTTTTCATAGTTCTGGAGTCCATGAATCCCATGCATAACCATAGTAGTTGATGGGTAGTAGGTCTAAGCATGTTTGATTGGAATGCCCAAATACACACACACGTGAAAGTGTTGAGAGCTATAGAACAGTGGCTAGTGCCATTTGCACCGATGAACATGAAGTCGTCCAGTATGTGGATGACCTCTGATATGCCGAATTTTGTAGCCATAACCGCTTGCAGAGAATGACTTGAGCTCTTTAATATCTTACAGGATCCCATCGAGAGGCACCGATACATAAATGCGAAAGGCATCATCTAAATAAATTTTAGCCATCGAGCTTTAGTGGCCATGTTTTTGAACTAGTGCAATCACGATATCTAATGTCTACGTATTCAACATATCAGGTCCTGTTGAATCGCACCGTTAATAGACAAAGCTGATTTTCCAGGGTAAGTTAAATCGTGTGTCACCCTAAAAGTATTAGGGGGATTTGGTTTAATGTCACACTCACGTTTATTTCACTCATATGGTGACAGCCAGTTTTAGTGATGCAGGAAGCAGGAATACCGGAAGAAAACCACCCTCCGATCCTTCGGCAAGTAACTGGCAAACTTTCATACATGCAACAGTGAGGCTCGAACCCGTGCCGGTTCAGCGGTGTGAGGCTTGCGATCACCAGCGATGCGCCCTAGAGAGCTCGGCCATCAAGAGCCCCTAAAAGTATTAGGTTTCTTTCTGAGGACTAAGCCTAATTTTTAGCAAAGCTTATTGTCAAAAGGAGGAATTTAGAACAACTCGACCTTTCGACAACTCTTTGTCTAATTTAGCTTCTACGATAGCAGCGTAGCAGATGAACGATTACGCGAGAAGTAAAGGCATATTTTCTCGAGTGTCAAATATCGAAACCGTTTGCAGACTGGAGATTCAATCATTGGAACTCTCGGGGTATTGCCGAAATAATTGGAACTTTCGGGTCGGCAACGCTATTCATGGGGTAAATCTTGGCCTGAGTGTACGTACCTCAGGGAGCCGTATAGTTAGGAATTTTTGGGGGTAACGTAAAGGGTGCGTTGGCGTCTGGCGAAGCTCCACAAATCCGCTAGCCAAACACGCCAAACACTCTTCTCGGGAACTATTTTTGGCTGGACTTCTCTTTTGCAAACTTGGTTTGGTAAATTAAATTCTCTACACGATCCGCTTTATATTTTAATTTGCTTACATCGCGAATGTGGCAGCTGCAATATTTCGGTCTTGAAACACGTTGGAACTCTTTTCAGTGTTTAATATAAATAGTCTTGTAATATAAATCATACCGTAAGTTAATCATTGGAAACTGACTGCTTCAAACTGACGTCAACGAATTTAGGACCGATCGCGAATTAAACCGCATGGATATATCATGTGAAATAAGAAGTATACCTAATTCGACTGGTTGTTTGGTACATTCCAGAGACGAACACACACCATTTTTACTTCTTAAAAACCGTTTATAAATGGACTGTGACTGTATAGAATGTATGGCACTATAGGATATGCGCCTTATAGTTTTGACATTTCCAGTTGGTTTCAACACTGTCATGAATATCAATGGGACGGAGAAATGATCGTCTCCACATATACAGTTTCAAAGACGATATTTCGAGCTTCCCAACAAGATGCATCTTCGCTTACCCAAGTATAACACTACACGTGTTGCCTTGGCTGAACGTATCACATTATCTAACCAGAATACAGGGCTGGTGATGTCATAGCGCTATAAATATTCCGTGGACCATATTAGGAGAAGTGCAATGTATGACCTCTTTAAAATTCAAATTTGATTGACTATTCGAAGGAAATTAACATCAATACACCCGCCACTGGCCATATTTGGAGATCTCACGGGCAGACATCAAAGAAAATCCTAGCTGCTCGGTGTTGGCAAGCTCCTATCTTGATTGGCTATATGACATCACGTGCGTTTCCCGGTCTGAACAGTTTACTTTATTCGTTAAGTCAAGGTAAATGACGGAACGTTAGTGTAGTATTTAACTTGAAAATGTGAAGATGAACAAGATGTAGTATGATAAAATTCATATAATTGCCAACGACAGGCAATCGTTGAACTTTCTATCCATACAATTAGAGAAGGGTAAAGGGCACCATTCGCATATTTTTGGAATAAAGGATTACCCACTTCGTCATTCTCGCCCAAAACCATAAAACTATATACTATATAGTGAGGTTTTTTTCATTTTTTTAACTGAAATCTTCCCGCATCCTGTTCCGTCCTTCCTGTCTCTTGTTATTATGTTCTTTATGTATATGTCCTTATATGTTTATGTTTGTTTTCTATATGTGGTGCCTTTAGCCTTCAGGTATAATAGTGCTAAAGTCTAATACATAGCCATGAAATACACCAAGCAGGAACAATATTAAGCTGGTTCCACATTAAAAACTATTGCATATTTCCAAAATGAAATCTGAATATAAAAAAATGTGGTTAAGCGCAGACAGAAGTGGTTAACAGTTCTCAATAGTCCCGACAGGACATCGAGGTAAAAAATCAGGAAAGTTGGCACCAGAGCCGTCTGCTAATTGAGAATCAAGCTGTTGACAGTCATGCGAAGATGCATACAATTTTTATTATGAATGTCAATTATTAGCACATTACCTTCGGTTTACGAATAATTACAATTTAACATACCCTCAAGCCTCATAAAATTTGCATCTTAAACGTACATCTAGAAGGATATACGGTATGGTCGATAAATAATAGATGATTGAGGAGGAAAATGGCTAATATGAAAATATTTTGACATGATCACCCGAGAGTACGACGACTCCCACCCATTAGATCCGTTTACCGAATGATAATGTTGAACTAGAGCCAACTGAGGGCTAAACAACGTTCGCCATTGATAGTTTGATCGCAAACCAAAGTGTACTATAAATTTGTTGATGGTGCACAGTGAAGATAAAGCCGGGACGGATTTAAAGCCCGTTTATACTCGACCTAGGGCCAAAAGTTCGAAGGCGTGTGTGGCTGGCGGATTTGTGGAGCGTCGCCAGTAAATCCCATACTCCATCACGTCACCCCAAAAGATTCCTAACTATACGGATCACCGACTGGTGGATACCCTGGGGTTCCTACACTAACGGCTCTTCCAACTCGGGCCAAGTTTTATCGCTGGGCAGCAATTTTCGCTCCGAATCCGCCATTTTTACCCGATGAATAGCGTTGCCGACCCGAGAGTTCCAATTATTTCGGCAAAACCCCGAGAGTTCCAATGATTGGATCTTCAGTGTGGTTTGTGAAACTTGAAACAAGTAAATCTACCTCAGCGTAGTTACTTAGCACAGTTTTAGCCTTTAACCGGTGCCGGAAGAGTAACTCCCTTTGCCACTGGATTTACACATGCTAATTTACATGTAACGAGCAGGGAATAGTCCAATTGGCAACATTTGATGTAGTTCACAACCGTGGAATGTATGATAACCTGAAGTTTCATCCTTTGAAACAGAACTGTCTTTAGTACCGATAATCAGCACTGAGGATGGGGCGTTGGTGCCCATATTGGATATCGATAGAACAGAAAATGACCAATAAGCTTCATGCGTGCTTGATCGAGTCAATCATAACAGAACATGTACAGAAACCGCTAAATGGATTTATAAATATATATGATATATATTAGCATATTTTCAAACACACATACATGTGTATAGCAATAATACCATTATTTCCAATTATCGTTGTTATTTTCATTTCGAGTCAGTCAGGCTCGTAGAAAACCAATCTCGTGTAAAAAGGGGATTCAAGCTGTCAAATAGTCGCCAACAAGAGGCTAAAGTATGTATTATGGCGGCCATATTGGATTTATGCAAATTAAGGGCCTTCCACCTACTGTAGAAATGGGCACCCCTTCTGAGATCATTCATTATGCCCAAATGAACCTCTCTGCAAAATATGGTGTTTTATTCCAGTCAGTCACGATCTTGACCTTAAGCCACCGGACTATTGATGGCTTCTAATGTTTTTCTGTTACGTCATATAATGACCTACATTTTTGTGCAAATTTCAACTTGGAGTTTCCAACAATTTTCCCTGTAGTCGCAAAACTGTCCGTGGCCATATTTTGAAAACCAAGGTCAAAGTCAGTTTGAAAATTCGGTGACGTCATACCTGTAATTATGGGATACAAATGTACTAAATTACAGATTACTGTAAGTTGTAGTTTTTGAGAAAAGTACATACAACGCTTTTTACATTGTGTTATATTCAAGGTCAAGGTCATATCAGATCGTTTTACAATTAGCGCCAAAGCAAAGTTAATATTGTGTTTACTATTTTGTCATTGTTTCTTCACTAACAGTGCGTTAGTTTTTCAGAAAATGGAAGCCGTATTTTCGATATTTGGATGCTTACCACTTCATAGGTCAAGGTCAGGGCCGAGTTCTGACACAAGTTCTGACCTTGTGACGTCATGTAGGTCATGTAACCTTATTTTCAGGCCGTTCAAGAGTTGACCCCTAAACTTTGCACTCATATGGAGACGCTCCTTGAGGTCAAAGGTCAAATTTAAGGTCACATTCTTTTCGGTGATCAAAGTGCTCATTAATAACAGGAGAATCAATACCGTAGCTTATTTCCGTATAAAATAACGGTTTTTTTAAACATTAAACGGGAGATAACTACTTTTTGTTGTTACGTGATAATTCAAAAATATAACTACAGCATGGCCATATACAAGACTTAACCAACCACCAACTTTCTTTCAGATGTGTTCTTTAGTTTTGAATATACACGGAAGATACGGAAAACAGCGCTAAGGGAGATAACTGGAAAACTGCTTGACTGACCTACTTATTTTATGGTATCATGTTATTGGAAATATTTTCAAATATTTACAATCTAAATCTCAACTACGTCTTCTCAGCCGTTCGGTCAATATAACCTAAATGAGTTTTTTCTGTAAAGGCTTATAACTCAATAGGTCAAGGTCAAACGTGTAGCCCACCCGCCAAACTTCAGACCCATACCTGTATGTGTGACAATTATTGTAACTGTAGTGCGAACGGTTTCGGCTCTAGGGCGTAGACAAAATATGTTAGAATAATAATAATAACTAAACGTTGTTGGTACAATGACGCGGTCTTTCCCTTCTTACCGCAAATGAGTAAATACATTGTCGCGGGCCGCTTTGGTCGCGACCATTGTTTGGGTCGCTTTACACGCACAGACACGTTTTTTCACATTGCTTGTTACTACCTTATGGTTTTTTATTGCGTTTTTCTTCTAACAAACTTGCCTATGTTGGTAAGCGGCAGCTGTTGAACACATTTGCGAGCTTTATTTGGGCGCTAAAATGCTAGTCCGCTGAAATGTGTTTAGAAAATCGTCCCTGGAGTCCAAACAATGGCTTGAATGCCGAAAGTTAAGCTTGAGGTTTGGTCGCCTCGAGAATGTGCGTCTCACAGACTATTTTTCTGCCCGACAAAAAGACCCCAAATATCGATGGTCATGTTACATGAAGCAAAATTGGTTCCATAGTTGCATTTGTACCAGGAAATACAGAATCATGGTCAACGAAAGAACTCATTCTTGGAAGTACCAAGCAACAAATTAGAAGTCCGTACCTATTGCTGTTCACGAGATATAAGGTTTTCAAAAAATGAGCCAGCCCCGTCATGCAACACGACATTTATTTTATTTCCAGCGCGGGATGCCTCGAGTGCTACAGCCGAATCGCCATAGCGAAATTGGCAACGGCCATTGAATAGATGATATCAACAAATGACCACAAACAGGGTGAGAGAACCATTTAACGGTTTAATAGTTTGGGAAAATGCTTTTTTTAATATCTCTAAACCCATCAAAGCCACACTCTTGAAATTGCATATATATATTCTCTCAATAATACTAAAACATAGTGATGATTGGATACACACGTTTCGCAAAATTTGAATAAAGCATAAATTTCACAAATTGCCAATTATGTTCTATTCTATTCTTATGGCTTCTGATGTTTTCTGTTACGTCATATAATGATCTACATTCATGTGCAATTTTCAACTCCGTAGTCGCAAAACTGTCGGTGGCCATATCCCAAGAACCAAGGTCAAGGTCAGGTTGAAGATTCAGTGAGGTCATACCAGTATTATGGGGTACAAATGTATTAAATTACAGATACCTGCATGTTGTCGTTTTTTAGAAAAGCGCGAACAATGTTTTTTACATTGTGCAAAATTCAAGGTCAAGGTCACATCGGATCGTTCTATAAGTAGTGCCAAGAGAAAGACAATATTGTGCTCACTATTGTGGCACTGTTTCTTGGCTGTCAGTGTGTTACTTTTTCAGCAAATGGAAGCCATATTTTCGATATTTGGATGCTTATCACTTCAAAGGTCAAGGTTATGGCCGAGTTCTGATACAAGGGCTAACCTTGTGACGTCATGTAGGTCACGTGACCTTATTTTCAGGCTGATCGCATTAGCCGTTCAAGATTTGAACTTTGCACTCATATAGAGAAGCTCCTGGAGGTCAACGGTCAAATTCAAGGTCATATCCTTTTCGTTCATTAAAGTGTTCATTAATGTTAATAGTAGCAATGCCGTAGCTTATTTCCTTATAAAACAACGGTTTTTGAAAAAAACATTAAATGGGAGATAACTACTTTTTCTTGTTACGTAACAATTCGAAAATATAACTACAGCATGGCCATATACAAGACTTACCAACCATCAAATTTCTTTCAGATATATTTTTTAGTTTGATCTCTACACCGAAGACAAGAAAAACAGCACCAGGGGAGAGAACTCTTTCCACAACGGTCCCCCAAAGGTAATCTTTCATTGGAAATGAATTTCATGTCGGGGTACATATGCGATGTCGATATAATGATAATTGAACACCTCCATTTAATTGACAAATATGCAAAATGCATCATGGGATTATAGCGGGATCATCAGGCTTCGCAGCTCCTTTCATCAGCTAAAAGGACGTTCATTTAATTGCAATCGCGGGGTGACTCGGTTGGTACAGTCGGAAAAGAAATTGGTGTATCAGGTTACATACAGATCTTCACGCTTTGTCAGTGGAGAACCAATTAATAACTCTTTGAAACTGATCTGGCGTATACAATTAGATGGATGAAATCAATTACTACTGAATATCGAAAGTGTTTAACCTGGCAGGTAATACACAAATAGCGTACACGAAGTGGGGAAAATATTTTGTGTTATATCTTCAAAACAATTAATGTTATAATCTTGAAATTTCACAAATAAACACATATATATACCTGTACCAGCTTAGTATTTACTAATCTCTGAAACAACCACGAGATTCAGTCATAAGCCAGTTCACTCACGTATTCTGGCGCGCAATTTTAGTCGACCTGGTGTTGTTCTTAAATTAGAAAACAAATCTTTACCTTCTTTGTGCAATCCATTCGTATATTCGTATATCTCTAAACCTATCAAAGATATATTCTTGAAATGTCATAGACAAATACATATATATATTCCCTCAATCATGCCTAAAAATAGTGATGATTGGATTTCGCAAAATTTGAATAAATCGAAAAATGAGAAATGGCTTATTATCTCGCAATATTTCCGGTATCTTTTTATGGGTTCTACTGATGTTCTGTTACGTCATGTAATGACCTACATTCATGTGCAAATTTCAAGTTAGATTTCCTAACATTTTTCAAGTTATGGCGCTGTAGTCAGAAAACTGTCGGTGGCCATATCTCACAAACCAGGGTCAAGGTCAGGTTGAAAATTCAGTGAGGTTATACTTGTATCACGGGGTACAATTGTACTAAATTACAGATTCCTGCATGGTGTAGTTTTTGAGAAAAAGGCGAACAATGTTTTTTACCTTGTTCGATATTCAAGGTCAAGGTCAGATCGGATCGTTTCATTAGTAGCGCCGAAAGAAAGACAATATTGTGCTTACTATTGTGTCATTGTTTCTTAGTTCTCAGTGTGTTACTTTTTCAGTAAATGGAAGCCGTATTTTCGATATTTGGATGCTCACCACTTCAAGGGTCAAGGTCACGGCCGAGTTCTGACACAAGTGTTGAACTTATGACGTGATGTAGGTCAAGTGACCTCATTTTCAGACTGATGGCATCAGCCGTTCAAGAGTTGACCACCAAACTTTGCACTCATATAGCGACGCTCCTGGAGGTCAAATTTAAGGTCACATACTTTTTGGTCATTAAAGTGTTCATTAATGTTACAATGTTACAATGTTATCTCATTTCCTTCTAAAATGACGTGTTTTGAAAATCATAACTACTTTTTCTTGTTATGTAACAATTCAAAATTATAACTACAGCATGGCCATATATAAGTCTTACCAACCATGTACTTTCTTTGAGATATGTTCTTTAGTTTTGACTGTACACCGCTAACAAGGAAAACAGCACCAGGGGAGAGAACTCAGAAACTGCTTGTCTGAACTACTTATTTTATTCGCTCATTTTGTTGAGAAAAACTTCAAACAGTTGCTTCCCAAATGTCAACTTCGTTTTCAAATCCGTTTGCTCAATATTCGCAAAATAAAATTTAACTTTGCCGGCTTATATCTTATTAGGTCAAGGTCAAGATCAGTTGTCCAAATAATATGCATAACTTCAGACATATATCTAACCGTGTGCCCAATATCTAAGCTCTACAGTGAGGCTTTGAGGACGTTTCGTTGGACACAAATTTGGATACAATAATAATAATAGGAATCCGTATTATAGGTCTTTCCATCGGAAATGGAACACCTGTGCATGTTCCAGCCACCACTGAGTACTATTAACAATTCTGAGTGGCCTTATTGTATGATACGGGTGGATCATATCACTTATCAAATTCCCGGTGCCGTCATCTATGTAAGTGGCATTATAGGTATAGAACTGAGGAGAGTTCAGTCTTGGATTTCACCTGTAACGCGACATCAACGTAAGTATTCCGGCGTTGGAAATTAAATCCACGTCGTGTTACATATGCAATGCCTATATGATGATAATTGAACACCCTCCGATAATTAAACGTTGTTTATTCGTTTAAATTGCGTCAATACAGGAAGTTTGCTTTGTTTCTAAATACATTGATAGAGTTCCGGGCACACCTGTGCATGTTGCAGACACCACTGAGTACTATTAACAATTCTGAGTGGCCTGATTGTATGATAGGGCGGATCATATCACTTATCAAATTCTCAGTACCGTCATCTAGGTAGGTGACATTATAGGTATAGGACTGAGGAGAGTTCAGTCGTGCATTTTACCTCCAATCTGACATCGCTGATGTAACGCGACATCAATGTAAGTATTCCCTCGTTGGCAATTAAATTCATCTCGTGTTACATATGCGATGCCGACATAATGATAATTGAACACCCTTCATTTAACCCTACCTGGCCTGGGCCCCCCCTACCAAACTTTCTGCCCTATCTCCGGAACGACAAAAAATGGAGAGCTGAAACTCCGTGACTTTATAGTTTATGATATTGGGATCATTTTGAGGGTATCATGGGTAAATTCAAGATGGCGGCCACGTGGGGTATCAAAAAGTGATGTTTTTGCCATATTTCCACGATGAAAAGCGGACAAAAACTATTTTATTTCACATCACATTAATATTTACTAATTTATCATGCAGTTTTTTGAGGAGAAATTGAATACATAAAAAATTCGGGAAATCTGACCGAAAAATCGGCCAAAAAATGCCGTTTTTGAAAATGACGTCACTGTTTCGTCATCAAAGCGGCGATCTTTTATTTTACATTTTCTGGTAGAGCTTAACCCAAGGGTATAGTGTGGTAAGTTTCAACCCCATAGTTCAAGGGGTAAGAAAAATAATTAGGGGGGGCCAGGCCTGGACAGGTCCCAAAAAGCCCAGGCCAGATAGAGTTAAAGTGTTCATTAATATTAGGAGAATCAATCGCGTACTTTATTTACTTATAAAATAACATTAAAAGGGAGATAACTACTTTTTCTTGATACGTAACAATTCAAAAATATAACTACAGCATGGCCATATGTAAGACTTACCAACCGTCAACTTTCTTTGAGATATGTTCTTTAGTTTTCACTGCACACGGAAGATACGAAAAACAGCACCAGGAGAGAGAACTCGAAAACTGCTTGTCTGACCTACTTATTTTATTGACCCATTTTGTTGAGAAAATCTTCAAACTTTTACATTCTAAATTTCAGCTGCGTCTCCTTATACGTTTGATCAATATTCGCAATATGAATTTTTATTAGAAACGCCCATAGCTCATTAGGTCAAGGTCAAGGTCAAAATTAAATACCGGTACCAGAAAATTCAACCAAATATTTACAGATGTGCCAAATATCGAAGCTGTAGACGAATCCGTCTAGCTGTTATTTCAAAAGTGGAAAAATAAGACTAACTAGACATTGTTGGTACAATGGCACGGTCTTTCCATGACGTTCCCCAAAGGCATCATTTCGCTGTATTGAGATGTGGCATATACTACAAATACCGAGTAGAAATATTTTCCGGAAAGTTTAATTTGTCTAATTAGATTGCGAGAGCCTTAGATCGAGTGAGAACTTTCATCGTTATGTGCCGTTGTTCAAACAAATGCAAAAAGATAAAACTATTGAAAGTCTATGGTTTTCTATTGTATCAATTATAGGGAAATTTAACATCGCCTATGTAACGCGACAAAGATTTAATATCCAATACTTGATCATTGTAGTAGCATAGCTGACAGCTGGCTGTGCCGGTGTTGGCAATTAAATTCATGTCGTGTTACATGTGCGATGCAGATTTAATGATTATTGAACACCCGTCATTTAATTGACATAGATGCACAATGCACCATGGGCTTTAGCAGAGTTCCGAATCACCTCCTTCATGTAACACGACGTTAATTTATTTGTGATGGCTCCTCGAATCGGCGACACAGTCGAACGGATGTCCTGAAAGCTAATTTGGTGAGTCGGGTTACATACAGAATGCGCATGTATTCTCACCGTCAATTTCAAACACTCGAACGTCAAAATCTATAGCCACCAAAATATTCAATTACTCTAACGC
Organism: Hanleya hanleyi; assembly: GCA_036873755.1. NCBI lineage: Eukaryota > Metazoa > Mollusca > Polyplacophora > Lepidopleurida > Hanleyidae > Hanleya > Hanleya hanleyi. Next base: position 25,811 of record JAVTVY010027462.1, on the reverse strand, counting down.
TGTCAAGGAGTTTGACTGGAACTTATACACGTCAGGCGGCTATAGTTGTGATTGTGAATCGTCGAACTTTATCTATACACCGTGCAAACATGTTGTGACTGGTGACCTTGATGTGGTGAGTGATAAGGACCTAAGATTACTCCTGATGAAGGAACCTAAATATAGAGAGCCGAGAAATATAAATCTGAAGGCCGACCAGAAGATAGTCCTGTCTACTTTGGAACAGTACGTTATTGATTGATCTAAGCGAGAAAAAGTTGAACCTACAGTACTCGCTGATTGGCTGGACCTCACCAAGAGCAAGGTCGTTGAAACAACCCGCCATGTTGACAAAAGTACCCTTCCCTAAGCAAAACAAGTACTGAGAAGCCCCAATTCGCAAGAAGTTCTAGCAAATCTCCAGAATAAATTCGTCATAGTCCCAGCAGACAAAGCTCCAAATAATATAATATTCATATGTAAATATTACTATTACCAGGTGCTGGTTGAAGAATTGAGTGTAAACATATCGTCATCAAATATGTCTACTTACTCTCAAACTGCATTTACTCTGGAAGATTTATTTAACAATCACAAAACGTTTCTCAGTGAAAGAGGTATTTTTTCTTCCAACCAAACATAACGATATACCAAAAGTATACTGGACTCCCAAGATGCATAAATCACCATACAAAGCTAGATTCATAGCTGGTTCTAGAAGCTGCACTACCAAGCTTCTTTCAACCCTGTTGACGAGGGCCCTGCAGGAGGTAAAAGCCTTTTGGGAAAGGTATTGCGCCACTATTTCTAAAAACTTTATTGACCGTCTAAGTTCATTAACAGTATCTGTGTTCAAGAAAATATCTGATCGTAGATATATTAATGTCGGAAGCCATACAGCATTCTTCAGCTCTACTACATACAACAGATATCATTCATGGGATGTTTCTTTGTTTATAGAGTTGCTTGAATTTCTCATTAAAAATATCTATGTGAAATTTGGCAACACAATATATCAACAGCATATAGGTATTCCAATGGGTACTAATTGTGCACCCCTACTGGCTGACCTATATCTGTTCTCTTATGAATATGACTATATGCAGGCGCTTTCAAATACCGATCCATTCAAAAGCCGTTGCTTCTCATTCACCAAACGCTATATAGACGATCTTCTCGCTGTGGATAATCGCTATATAAATCACCTTCACTGAATTTGAAGGAAACTACAGATAACCCTACAGGCACATCATATTTAGACCTATATCTCTATAAAAATGAAGAGGGCCTTCTCTCTCGTCGACTGTATGACAAAAGAGATTATTACAATTTCGACATCGTAAACTATCCCTTTCTGGACAGTAATATTCCAGTGGGACCTGCATATGGCGTATACATATCACGCCTAGTAGCATTTGCTAGATCCTGTGTTAAATGTGACGATTTTAATCAACGTCACAAAACATTGTTGCAGAAACCTATAAAACAGGGCTACACCACCAAGTGCCTCCACTCAAAGTTTCTCAAATTTGGCGATACATATCGCATGCTGATAGCAAAATACGAGCGTAGCGTGCAAGATCTATGGCGTTACGTTTCGTAACTTGTGTCTAATTCCGCTTAACCCGGGGCTAAGGGCCGTATGAGCCGCTATACTTTAAGATCCTCATGGTACTAATATGAACAGTCACAATCAAAGCGTGACTGAGATACATCATTCTTTAGATGACGACTTTACATCGAATATTATGGATTAAGAATACTGATCAGCGATACGGATTTGATATTTTTGGAACATCATGATGTCTTGCCGGCATCATTGAAAACTGTTGACCGCTTCTCTCTTGCAGGAAACAAGCCTATGTTTATGTATACTATGATTGTCTTTTTGAATTTGGTGCTAATACTGTTATATGGAATATGGAATAGGTCTTTGGATTATGGACGCGGATATTCTCTAATGGACGACGGCTGAATTATGAATGACGGACCAGACGCTTGTAACTATGACTTGTAACCAAATGAACGATCTATTCACATAGCCGCTTGCTCCTAATTCTTTGTGTAACGCGTATCCCAGTCGTCAGTCTATACGAGATAGTCTCTATATTCGATCCTTTATGTAACGCGTAGCCATGTTAAGCGATTGGTGAATTAACACGGTAGCTGTATGCGATCGCAATGGAGTGGTGGTAAAAAAAGTTTTCGATCATATTGGGATTGGAGTCTTATTACAAAAAAACAACGGGAAAAGAAACAAATGAATTACAAGCGTCTGGTCCGTCATTCATAATTCAGCCGTCGTCCATTAGAGAATACTGAATTGAACCAGAGACCTTTCGATCCGGAATCCGACGTCCAGACCATTGGACTGTCTTATTCTATTCGCTGAATAGGGTGAAAATAACGTATAGAAATCAACAATATCATGGAAACAGGTGAACCACATGTTCGAAGGCAGAAATACTATTTTTCTAATATCTTCTAAAGTATCAACGCTACAAGCTTGAAATTTCGCAGGCTACCTGATATTTGTATTCTCTCATTTCCGTATTAATATAAAGCTGATTGAGTGCCTAGTTTACTCATGACATTGAAATAGTAAAATTTTCGATTTTCGTCAAATATCTGCTATACAGTATCGCTCTCATTAAATGTCACTCTACCGCGGTAATTAAGGTGCTGCTACTGTGCCTCTACCGCATCGCGGTTGCGTTGCTGCTGCGTTGGCACCGCGTTGTCACCGCATTGCTACCGCATTGCCACCGCACTGCTACCGCGCTGAGGGCTCGAAATTACGGATTACTGCGCTTAAACAAAAGAAGGTTATTAACATATGTGTATCCTAATTTATCTCGTAGCATTCGAGTTTATTATATGTGCAGGCATTGGAATCCACGAACAGTAATACAAATACATGCTATTTGACGATTCTCGTGATTCCGGTTTTAATGGCTCCGATCCATTGAAGAAAGAGAGTGAAGGATAATGATCGGGTATATCCGGTTCATGCAGTAGCATGAATATATAGACTTCATGCTATTTTTTAGGAAATTTATATGCAAAGCTAAAGTGGCTAATTCTCTCTGAATCCGGATTGTTTAACATATTTGTTCGACGTATGTATTCCAGTGTGGTCTCAAGAAATGTGGGAGGTCACTTCATGTGATTTTTTCATAGTCATATCGGCGCATAGCAGGGATGGTCTTGGTGAACGAAGACTTTAATGGGATAGCAAGAGACAGCGTCTAGGCCGCTGATAAACGTCAGTTGTGGCGATGGAATGACATCGGCCGTACAGGTGTTTCCTCATCCATGAATCGTGAATATAATTGTTTTTTTCGGTATTCACATTCAACCTATTCAGCATTACTCAGAATAGATTATTTATTATTTTCATCTTTCTATGAATTGATTGTATTATTTAAACGCAACATATAAACTTGGCAAGAGAAGCTGCTGGTGTAGTGACAAGAATTCATATGACCCTACAGACTAGTAGTATATTAAAGTGAAATCTCTTATCATTTTTAAGGTTGGGGGAGGGGGGTGACATTGCGATGGGAATGCGGAGGGCGGATAACGTCGCGTCCGTTAGAGATCACATCCGGGTCAAAGGCCATGGTCAGTGAAGGAGTTGCCATGTCATTGTGAAAAATAGAGAAGAGGTCACGTGATTGATTAAGGTGGATGTAAAACGGGGGGTTTTCTGAAAAGAAATGCGGATAAAAAACGGACCGAACACGCAGTCCAGGTGGGCCAATATGGGGTCCTAAAGGGTCGGGCAAGGTCTCGACTAACACCCAAAACTAACCCCGGTCAAATTGGTTTACATGGGCTCTGCATGATCTACATGGGTTGTGGCGGGTTCATGGCTCATGGCATGTAGACTACGAGTGGGGGGCGGTTCAGGACGCAAATTACGTCAGTATGTGTATGCACAGTGGAGGCGTTTGTTGCGAAAGCGGAGATTTTGGGATGCGTGACCTAGAGGCCAATCTTGGTCCAAATATAGCGTGCAGGGTGTCATATTGAAGCCTACGTGGTATGGTTTGGACTAGAAGTGACAGCATGATACGCATACATAGTTGGGCAACATTAGAGAAAGCGGGCGTTGTGCTGGTGCACCGGTACGTGTTTGGGTGAGATAGGGACAATCCTTGATCCAAACGGGCCGTGCGGTATGTCTTCTTGAAGTCCACGTGGTGTAGACTACGAATGGCATTGGCAGGGTCGGACTGACGTGGTTTATATCGGAAGTTTCGTCATGGGAGTAACCCCTTCACCGACCATGACCTTTGTCCCAGAAGGGACTTCGACCAAACATGACATCATCTACCCTCCCATTCACTTCGCATTACCCCCCATACCCTCAGAAATGATAAGGGATTTCACCTTAATGTACTCCGACCACATAATGTTGTGATGACATCAGGGCAAGGCACATCACCAAACCACTCCTGGGTTAGGATACAACAAAACGAGACAAAGGAGCAATATATGACTGGAAGGAACAAATCAATGTTGCATAAACAAACAGTTGGCTTCGTCTAACATCTAACCAGCGAACATTTGTGATCCATAGAGTAGATATTGGTATCGTAGCACTAATAACTAATTTGTTTGGCTCAAAACCATTTTGGTTCAATATTTGGCTCACATGTTCCGCTGCCACAAATCTATCTGTATGACATTTGATTCTATTTCTCGAAATAGTGTATAACATTAATCAGCTGTGTATATTCACAATATTAAAGGGAAAACGAAAGTAAATATTCTTGTTTATTGTAGCTATAAACAGCTGACATGGAACAACATTGTAGTTTGTTAGTTCAAGAGATTAGACGCAGAAATATACAGCATATTAAGCAATCTGTAGCCACCTCGCACCTGGACGTCTTGGACAAACGACAACAATACCATGTTGATAGTGTATTTACAGGCCCATATTTACACCATCACATTCTGATTTGACAAAATAATCAAAATTCTGTACGTTTTCGACATGAAAACCCTTGCCCTAAAATATAAACTTTCCCACACTAGCCGTGCGTAAAAAAACATTTAGCACGCCTATGAAAACATTATTTCTTAAATTTTTTCTCACAAATAAGATACATAAAATTCGCATTTACATGTACTTTGCTGCAGACACAAATAGAAATTATGAGGAAATAAATGTTTTATCGGTCTGATGGTCGGGAGAAATCGCCACCGGGCATGGGCAAAGGGACAATTGGTGCGCAAGATGAATGATATAACTTATCAATTGTGAGAAATGTAGGCATATATCGTCTATGATTTCAGTTTACCCCAGTAGTATAGAAGTCGTAAATCTCTTGGTATTTTGGACGTGAATAATGCCACAGGGAATGTGAGTCGTCTGGGATGACCATGACGTCACGGAATACGTCACGTCCGGTGTTAACATCACGTCCGATCACGTGACTTCCGGTCTAATCTAGGATTTTCTGAGAAACAAAAATGCGGAAAAACGGACTTTACACACAGTCAAATTGGACTAAGTGGACCCTACGTGGTCGTAAGAGGTCGTGAAGGGTCTCGACTTTGAAGCGCTCGTCAAGATCGGTGGCGTGACTGAGGAGTGGATGCAAAACTAGGACTTCCTCAAAAAACGGACTTTACATCCTGTCATGTGTATATGGGCCATATGGAATGAAGCAGGCTTGTGGTTGGATGCCAGACTAGGATTTCCCAGAAAATAAAAACCGGAAGAGTGAACGAAATACGGGGAAACGGAATGCGCATCAGCTCACGTGTTTTTGGGTCTACCTGGGTCGTACAGGGTGGAGGAGCACCAGAAGTGATGTCATGGTGCATATTCGGGTACGCACCGGTGATTTAGGGGCAATCCTGGATCCACATATAGCGTACAGGGTCTTGGCTTGATGCTCTCGGCATGTAGACTACGACTGAGATGGTTTTAATCGAAAGTGATGTTATAGTGTGCATCTCCAGTCGAGGAGTAGTAGAGAAAGTGACATTTTAAGGATGAGAACGCTAAATGAACCGTTCAGGTGGGTGTTGGGGATACCATGGGCGATATGGTGTAGTTGGCAGGGCACGAGGGATCTGTCTATCCTGACAGTGTTAACTGCCCTTGGGTACAATGAGTGAACGAGTGAGTTAGAAGTGAACGAATGAGTTAGTTAGATGTGAGTACGACACACATACACACGCACACACACCGCAATACCTAGTTCATATTCTCCTAACACGTTAACGCAGTCAGATGAGAGATAGAGAACAAAAAATAGTCTATTTCATACTTACTATCCTCTCCATCACATTACAATCCATACCGCGTGAGCCGCGCTCGCTGTGTTACCAATCCTCGTGAGCTATTATGCGTGCATCAGACACATCGTCGGCACATCGTCGGCCGTGTTGACTCTTGTCCAATCAGAAAATTACTTTTGTGTTGCGTCAGATTTCGGCCAGGCTTGCTGTTGTTCGTGTTCAATGGCCATCCATTCGCAATGGTCCATTCCAAAGCCTTCGCGTAATCTAGGATAATGTATCGTCAACATATCCTGGAAGAGCTGTTTTCGCATTTCGACAGCACTTTTCAGAGCCTCTGTGGATGGTAAACCCACATCCGCTGCCAGGTGACGAGTGGTCATGAAGTATGACCTATGCGTGTGATCGCCTTTGAATTCGAGTGGCATCAGGCGGTGCAGTTATAGATCGCCATGGCTGTTTTCCTGCGCGCACCTCATTCTGGACGAAAGCCACATAAATTACATCTGCCTTGTAGTAATAGTACAAACATTCTCTTTGAGATAATTTATGGATATAACAGATTTGCGTTAAAGATTATTTGACTCTTGGTGACCGGAGAGGAGACTAACTGGATAACTGTAGAGTACAGGTTTATGGGAATGGCTTCTTCGCGGAGCGAATATACATCATAATGTCAATTTGCTTATTTTTACCAGGCTGATTTCATCTAAAGCACTCAATTTTGTCTCGTTTACAATAAAAACCATAGGCTCGAGAAAAAGAATCCACAGTATCATTTTTCTGTGTACTATATGGTACATTAGTAGTGGTATTAGATATTTCCTGTATAGATCCATAAAACAGTTATCTCCCCTATACTGACATGTAGTTTGTGTGACTGGTACAATTAGGTCTTATAGCCACAAAATAAACTTGCCAGAAGTATTTTTCAATATGAAATCACTCGGCAGCACGGGATAAATGGAAAGAATTTGTACTCTACGGATTTTGACAATTATTCTTGAAATTCATCGAAGATAGTAGAGTGCAAAATTACCGTCAATTTGCCTGTCATTTGAGTTCTGGTTAGGCTTTCTCCGTTTATCCCGTTTAATTGAAAAGAAGCAATCCTGGTCTATGTATAGCTGATTAAACGTTGATTCTATAGAGCAAAGGGATTCTTAAGTAATAACCTAAAAACTCAGCTCGATGTGGCAAATTCCACGAAAACAAAGCTGGGGTAAAGGAAAAGTAATTGATGTGATACCCACAACAAGCAAGTGTGCTTGAAAACACTCATAGGTTAAAGGAATAGACAACATTTGGCAAACGTAAACTGCGACTGAAAGAACAATCCAAACTGTGCCCAAAAATATTTTTTTCCTATTTTTGAGATTCTTTCTAACGAAGAAAAATACTCCCAAACATTGGGAAAATAACCAGATGTGTTGAATGAAGGGAGCCGCCATCTTTATGCCATCTTTATGGTTTAACCAATGAGCGGCCGAGTGATGTTCACGTGACAACTAGCTCATGACGTCAATGGGCCAGAGCGCAAACATGGCAGCAAGTGATTTTCAACTTTTTCCAAGTATCCGACGCCTTGCATTTCCTGGAGTTTTAACCTGACTGATGACAATGGCTGGCTGGGCGAAACCATGCTTTCATCTACGCTGCTTGGGGGCAGTGTCGAGGGATACAAGAAGTGTCAGGCGTGTTCGAGCCCATTGAAGACGATCTACCGTAGAAATCGGTCGAGGATGTATGTACCGTAGAAGCCGGCCGGGTCGCGGATTTCGTTTAGTCGGCTCTGTTGTGAGATGTCCTGTTAGGAAACGATCAGACGAGCACATGTGCAAGTGCTGACATTAGCTGACAAGGATTTATTCCATAAACTTTCTCAGGTAAATTTTCTCGCACGCTAGATATTTGGGTGGGTGTTTAACGGCCGTGTCATGCTGAACAGTTTCTTTCGGTAACAGTTCAACGGTGAGAAAAATCTCCGGACAATCTTTTCCCGGAGAAATGAGCCTCCAGCTAAGGCAGATTTAGTTTCGTTTTCTGGCTGAGTGCCGGTCTTTGTTGAGGCTCGATTCTTTGAAATCAGAATTATTCCCAATTTCGGTTACATTAAACAATCTCAGTGAGTTACTGCCAAATTATGTTGACGCATGTTGGCGTATAGTGATCAGCTGAAAAGTATTGGCGTATTTTATCAGACAACTCGATGCTGTGTTTTTATTGACACTTAGACAGTCTAGACGACAGATCAACCCCGATTTCTCAACAAGGATGTGATCATTGTTATTGTACAAACATTAGCCAGTATTTACAGGGTACAGAATACAAGAATGTATAGCCACACCTGCTGGCCTATCGGGCTGCGATTATTCCAGTGCATGGCAAACTGTGTTTCCTCCCAGTTCACTGCAGTGTTCTGCGGACCAGTGCCGTCACTAAACTTGCCGTAATGGCGGCGCCCTTACAAGCCACAGAATTTATCACTGACGGCTTCTTATTCGGTTGGAAAAAATTGCAAAATTGAAATAAAAATCGTTTTGGACACTCCTGGAATTGATCCTATTCCTTTAACATGATCAGGAAAAACAATTGAGAAAAACCACGCCAAACTTGCACACACAGTTTCACAGGAATGGCGCTTCCATGATTTCATAATAAGGCCGACCGTCTTTTACCACATTTTATATCTTCCTACGTTTATAGTTGTTGATATCTCGGGTCATTAACGTTTCAATGGCCTCAGCTATGCTTCTTTGGTGAGCACGAGAATCATGACTCCTTTTCTGCAAGAAAATTGACAAAAACGGTCAGTTCAAAGTTCCTGTTTCTTTTTAACCATTTAAAATTGACCGCTCGACGTGAAAGACGAGACGTGTATTTCTATGGAAAATGGACCGTATATAACAATTTTTCCTACACCGTGATGGGTTTTCTGGAAAATTGAAGCAACTGTAAAGGGGGTTGCAAGGATTTTTTATTGCAACAAAAATGGCATATGCCCTGTAGTAATGGTACAAACATTCTCTTTCAGCTGATATATGGATATAACAGGCTTGCGTTAAAGATTATTTGATTATTGGTGACCCCATTTTTTTTATTTCCGGCTGAACTGAATAACTCTAGAGTGCACCCTAATAGTAAATACTGTACAATTCCTGAATAATGGTCAAGGAAATCTTCAACTCGGTGTGATCGTCATCTTTTGGGGAAAATCCTGTGTGATATGACTATTGTATATCCCTGTTCAGATGCTTTATCATCTCCAAAAACAGTGATACGCAAAAAAGATTTTGAGTGAAATCCGTATCTGGACCATTTACATGCATGTTATCTTTTAATCTTTGTATTGTATATAAACATTCGTGATCCCAGAATAATATACGCGTACCGCGGTAATTATGCAAGAATGGCTGCGCAGTAATTACTGTGCTCCTACCGCGTTGCTACTGCATTGCTACTGCGCGACCATCGCGTTGCTACCGCGTTGGTACTGCGCTGCTACTGGGCCGCTACCGCACTGCTACTGGGCCTCTACCGCGCAAGACTTGACATTTAATGAGAGCGGTACTGTACTTTCTCCTAACTTTGTTCTTGTTCTAGTTCTTTTATGTTAGCCAAGCTAATGACCTATACTAAAATGCAAATTTCGAGTCCAGATGATCAATCGTTTCCGCCCTGGAGCGCTCCAACCGTGAAAATGTAAAGGTCAAAATCCAAGAACCAAGGTCAAGGTCGGGTCAAAAAATTTCCGACTTCATTCTTGTTTAATGAAGAACGTGTGTGCTAAATTACAGATTCCTAGTCCTTATATTTCTCTGAAAATCAAGTAAATAATTTTTTGTATCACGTGATATTCAAGGTGAAGGTCACATCGGATCGTTTCGCGATTACTGTCAAACGGAAGACTATGGACTGTTCCCTCTTGTGTTATAGTCTCAAAACTGTCAATGACCTACTTTTCGAAAAAATGGGAGTCATATTTTCGATTTTCGATTGCTTATTCCCCCAAAGGTCAAGGTCAAATCTGAATTTTGCTATCCTCGGTCAACTGTGCGTGTCATGTAGGTCACCTGATCCAATTCGTGATCTGATTGGATAGGCCGTTCAAGACTTAGCTTCGAAACTTTCATCTAATATTTCCGCTACAACAGAGGTCAGATTTGAGGTCATATTGTTTTAGGCCATCGAAGTATCCGTCAATGTTCAAACAAACAGCATCTTAGCTTGTACTCTTTTTGAAGTGAAGGTTTTGAAAAATATCAAAGGGGAGATAACTATTTCTTCTTGTCACGTAACAGTTCAAAAATAAAACTGGAAAATGACCATATACAAGACTGGTGGATCCTCAAATTTCTCACAGATCTGTTGTATAATACAGGCTGGAGAGCGAAGATACGAGAAACACCTCCAGGGGAGAGAACTCGAAACCTGCTGTCATTGACCTACATAGTTAATTAGTTCATTTTGTGGAGAAATCCTTTCAACTCTTATTCTCAAAATCTGAACCACGTGCCCTTCTTCGTTCGACCAGTATTACTAAATTACTATAAAATGTACAAGGCTATATTACATTAGGTCAAGGTCAAGGCCAAAAGTGAATACTTTCAGCCGAAACTTCAGGATTGCCTCTAAACATGTACCAAATATCTGAGCTGCAGCTGCAATCGTCTAGCTGTTATTTTCAAAAGTGGAATAATAATAATAATAACTAGACATTGTTGGTACAATGACGCGGCCTTTCCCTTCTTACTGCAAATGAGTAAATACATTGTCGCGGGCCGCTTTGGTCGCTTTACACGCACAGACACGTTTTTTTCATAGTGCTTGTTACTACCTTATAGTTTTTTATTCCGTTTTTCTTCTCACAAACTTGCTTATATTGGTAAGCGGCAGCTGCTGAACTCATTTCCGAGCTTTATTTGGGCCATAGACGGCTCCTTCATCAATCCGAAAATGTTAGTACGTTGAAATGACGCGGTCTTTCCCTTCTTACTGCAAATGAGTAAATACATTGTCGCGGGCCGCTTTGATCGCGACCATTGTTTTGGTCGCTTTGCACGCACAGACACGTGTTTTTCATATTGCTTGTTACTACCTTATAGTTTTCTTTATTGCGTTTTTCTTCTCACAAACCTGCTTATATTGGTAAGCGGCAGCTGAACACATTTCCGAGCTTTATTTGGGCCCTAGACGGCTCCTTCGTCAATCCGAAAATGTTAGTACGTTGAAATGTGTTTAGAAAATTGTCTCTGGAGTTCAAACAATGGCTTGAATGGAGAAAGTTAGGCTTGAGTTTTGGTCGGGACTGTGCTTCCCACGGACTGTTTAAATGCCCGACAAAATGACTCCAAATATCGATATCATGTGACATGAAGCAAAATTGGTCCCGTAGTTGCATTTGTACCAGCAAATACGGGATCATTATCAACGAAAGAACTCATTCTTGGAAGTACCAGGCAACAAATTAGAAGTCCGTATCTATTGCAGTTCAAGAGTTATAAGGTTTCCAAAAATGAGCCAACCCCGTCATGTAACACGACATGCCTTGAGTGGTACAACCGAATCGCTGTAGCGAAATTGACCACGCTCATTGAATAGATGAAATCAACAAATGACTACAAACAGGATGAGAAAACCATTTAACGGTTTAATCGTTCGTGAAATTTGTTTTTTGCATATTTCTAAACCTATCATAGCTACAGTCTTGAAAATTCATAGGCAAATACATATATATATATATATATATATTCCCTCAATAATACCAAAAATAGTGATGACTGGATGCGTGCTTTTCGCAAAATTGGAATAAAGCTTAAATTTTAAAAATTGCTAATTATCTTCCACTATTTCTGGTATCTTTTTATGGGTTGGAGTTCTGTTACGTCATATAATACCCTACACTGATGTACAATTTTCAACTTGGAATTTCAAACAGTTTTCGAGTTATGGTAATGTAGTCGCAAAACTGTCCGATACCATATTTCAAAAACCAAGGTCAAGGTCAACTTGAAAATGCGGTGACGCCATACCTGTATTATGGGGTACAAATCTACTTAATTACAGATTCCTTCGAATCTGTAATTCGAAACATGTTACTTTTTCAGTGAATGGAAGACGTATTTTCGATATTTGGATGCTTATCACTTCAAAGGTCAAGGTGAAGGCCGAGTTCTGACATAAGTGCTGACCTTATGACGTGATGTAGATCACGTGACCTTATTTTCGGACTGATCGCGTCAGCCGTTCAAGAGTTGACCACCAAACTTTGCACTCATACAGAGGCACTCCCAGAGGTCAAAGGTCAAATTTAAGGTTACATTCTTTTCGGTCATTAAAGTGTTCATTAATATTAGAAGTATCAATGCCGTAGCTTATTTCTTTATAACGGATTTTGAAAAAAACATTAATACTTTTTTTGTTACGTAACAATTTAAAAATATAACTACAGCATGGCCATGTGTAAGACTTACCAACCAATAACTTTCTTTCAGATGTGTTCTTTAGTTTTGACTGTACACCGCTAACAAGGAAAACAGCACCAGGGGAGAGAACTCGAAAACTGCTGGTCTGACCTACTTATTTTATTCGCTCAGTTTGTTGGGTAAATCTTCAAACTTTCACATTCTAAATTTCAGCTGCATCCTCTTATACGTTTAGTCAATATTTGCAAGATAAAAAGTAAATTTCCACGCCTATATCTTATTGGGCCAAGGTCAAGGTCAGTTGTCAAAATAATATGCATAACTTCAGCCCAATATCTAAGCTCTACAGTGAGGCTTTGAGGACGTTTCGTTGGACACAAATTTGGATAGCATAATAACAAAAATCTGTAGGATAACAATAGGTCTATCCATTGGAAATGGAAAGACCTAAACATCCGTAGAATAACAATAGGTCTATCCATTGGAAATGGAAAGACCTAATAATAATAAAAATCCGTAGAATAACAATAAGTCTATCCATTGGAAATGGAAAGACCTAATAATAATAAAAATCCGTAGAATAACAATAGGTCTATCCATTGGAAATGGAAAGATCTAATAATAATAAAAATCCGTAGAATAACAATAGGTCTTTCCATTCGTAATGGAAAGTCCTAATAATAATAATAATAAAAATCCTTAGAATAACAATAGGTCTTTCCATTGGAAACTGGAAAGACCTAACTAAACGTTGTTGGTACAATGACACGGGCTTTCCATGACGTCCCCCAAAGGTATCATTTCGCTGTATTGGGATGTGGCATATACTACATATATAATAAATGAACGAAAAAAGTTACTGACCATGATCTGATCGAAATGCGCGATCGTTCAACTATAGAAAAAAAGAAGAAATAAATTGCTGGCTAAGGTACGAATCGAACCACGTCCAAACCACTCGGCCATGTTGACTGGCGTGTCAGGAAGAAGTAGAATAACATATAGAAAAGTTCGATACACGAAAACAGCCTTATAGCGTGTGTAAAGTGAGAAACACTATTACTTACATATTCCAAAAAATATTAATTCTATTGCTTCGAAATTTTGCACATCGACAGACATATATATTCTCTCAATGTCCTGTGAATATGGTGGATTGGAGTTGTAGTTTCGCCATGGCATCCAAAAAGTGAAAATTTCGAATTTTGTCAAATATCTTCTATACTTCCTGGGACCTTTTTCTGTTCTAGTTCTTTTCTGTGACGTCATGTAATGACCTATATTTATATGCAAATTTCAAGTCCGGCTGAGAAATAGTTTTCTCGTCACAGCCCTTCAAAAATTTTATGACTTCATTCCTGAGTGATGGGGAACATCTGTGCTGAATTACAGATTCCTAGTCTTTATACTTTTCACAGAAATCAAGTAAATCACTTTTGGTATCAGGTGATATTCAAGGTCAAGGTCACATCGGATCGTTTTGTTTTTACTGTCAAAGGAAAGACCATCGAACGTTCTTTCGTGGGTTCTAGTAGATGGCTGCCAGTGACCTACTTTTCAAGCAAATGGAAGCCGTATTTTCGACATTCGAATGCATACTGTTTCAAAGGTCAAGGTCATGACCGACATCTGACACTCTAGATCAATTCGGGACGTCACGCGTGTTAAAGTACCAGGCAACAAATTACAAGCCCGTATCTATTGCGGTTCAAGAGATTAGCACGGCATTAATTAAATTGCGAACACGGGATGCCTCGAGTGCTACAGCCGAATCGCTATAGCGAAATTGACAGCGACCATTGAATAGATGAAATCAACAAATGACCACAAACACGGCGAGATATACCAGAAAGAATAGAACATAATTAGCAATTTGTGAAATTTACGCTTTATTCAAATTTTACGAAATCTATTTACTCAATCATCAGTATATTTAGCTATTATTGAGAGAATATATATATGTATTTGCCTGTGAAATTTCAGGAATGTAGCTTTGATAGGTTTAGAGATATTAAAAATAACAATTTTCCCTAACTATTAAATGGAAAGACCTAACAAATACATATCAAAAGGACTTTCCATCTGAAATGGAAAGCCTTAACTAGACATTGTTGGTACAATGACACGGTCTTTCCACGACGGTTCCCCAAAGGTATCCTTTCGTTGGAAATTAAATTCATGTCATGTTGCATAGACGATGTCGATATAATGATAATTGAACACCCTTCGTTTAATTAACAAATATACATAGTGCATCATGAGCTTACAGAGGGATCATCAGGGTTCGCAGCTCCTTTCATCATCTAAAACGGCGTTCATTTAATTGCAATCGCGGGGTGACTCGGTTGGTACATTCGAAAAAGGAATTGGTGTGTCGGGTTACATAGAGGTCTTCACGGCTTGTCAATGGAGAACCACTTAATTACTCTTTGAAACTGATCTTGTGTTATACAATTGATGAATGAAATCAATTACTACTTACATTTCCCTGATATCGAAAGCGTTTAACCTGACGGGTAATAGGCAAATAGCATACACGAAGTCGGGAAAATGTTTTCCTTTATATCTTGAAAACAATTAATGTTATAATCTTGAAATTTCACACACATATATTCCCTCAATTAAAATTGAATACCTGTACCAGAAACTTCAGCCCTAGTATCTATAAATCTCGTGAAACAACCACGAGATTCAGTCACAAGCCAGTTCAATCACGTATTCTGGGGCGCAATTTTAGTGGACTGGGCGTTGTTCTTAAATTAGAAAACAAATCTTTACCTTCTTTGTGCAATCCATTCGTATTTCATCTCGGAACATTCCACATAAACGGCGACAGCAAATGTTCACTCGTTTTAGGCACTTTTATCCTGGACACCTAATGCCATCTAATGCCATCCCTGCCGAGCTTGCTTGGAAAACATCTATATATTATTACGAGCGCCGTCACAAGAACAGGCGCGCGTACTTGAAGAACAGGTGCGCGTACTTCCGGTGGAGCAATATTTATTCCCCTTGTTTATTTTCGAATACCAGTATCTGTGGTTCGGAAATACAACTGCGGCATCGCCGTTCTTAAGAATTACGAACCATCAAGTTTGATATGGATGTGCTGTTTCGCTTTGGCTGCACGCCGTTTACAAGCAATACGCCTTCAGGGGAGAGAACTCGAAAACTGCCTTTCTGACCTACTTATTTTCTGAAATCATTTTTTCTTGAATTTCTTCAAATGCTTACATTCTAAATCTCAAATGCTTGCTCTCATGTGTTTGACCGATATCCGCAAAATGGAATTCAACTTTACAGTCCTATATCTCATTAGGTCAAGGTCAAAGGTCAAAACTCGAAATTGTGGGCTAATTCCCTGACTGATATCTGTAAGTGTGCTTAATCTCATACCTCTATCTTCAAGCGTTTAGCAGATATTCCACTCTTAAGAGTTTGCTTGGAATAATAATAATAATAACAAATACATCTGAAATGGAAAGCCCTAATAATAATAATAATAATAATCCGTAGAATAACAATAGGTCTTTCCATTCGTAATAGAAAGACCTAATAATAAAAATCCGTGGAATAACAATATGTATTTTCATTCCAAATGAAAACACCTAATAACAATATTCCGTGGAATACTAATGGGTATTTTCATCTGAAATCGAAAGACCTAATAATTAACACAACCTACTAGACATTGTTGGTACAATGACACGGCCTTTTCACGACGGATCTCCAAAGGTATCCTTTCGTTGGAAATTAAATTCATGTCATGTTGCATGGACGATGTCGATATAATGATAATTGAACACCCATTCGTAATGGAAAGACCTAATAATATTCCGTAGAATAACAATAGGTCTTTCCATTCGTAATGGAAAGACCTAATAATAACCTGTAGAATAACAATAGGTCTATCCATTGGAAATGGAAAGACCTAATAATCCGTAGAATAACAATGGGTCTTTCCATCTGAAAATGGAAAGACCTAATAACAATAGGTTTTCCCGTCTCAAATGGAAAGATCTAATAATAATGATCAGAAGAATAACAATAGATCTTTCCTTCTGAAATGGAAAGACCTAATAATCCGTAGAATAACAATAGGTATTTCCACCTGAAATGGAAATACCTAAATATAACACAAGGCTATTCTATGGATAACAACTTCTTTATTGCAGTGGAGTTATCCATAGAACAACTCCTGAATGCCTATCAAAGAAAAAAAGAGAGAAATATGTCAATTATTATTGAGTGGGACAGAAAAGTAAGACGGATTAATAACGAGTGCAAATATGTTCGACCAACAAGAGGTATATAGTGCAATGAAAAATTATACTGCCAATTGTTGATATGGTCAACAAAACGGTGTCATGGTGTCACGTTCAAACATGCTTTTTCTAAATGTTATTAACTTTCGCCTGTATATGGTCGAACTTACTTGCATTTTGTTAAGGAAGATATATCAAAGTTTTGCATTAAAAACAGAAAACACTAAATTCTACAAACTCTACTATTTCTTTATGATAGAGACACAGCACAAGCGCAGTGAGTGACAACGCCGAGGAAGTGAACGTCCGGAAATGCAATAATTATCCCTACACAAGACCAGCCGAGGTGGGGCCTGAGATGCCACTGAACTGACGGTTGTTTAATACGGAATATGATTCTTTGACTTTCACGCAATGTAGGACGTAGCCTGCCACCCTGTACCCCGATACACTGTTACAGGTACAGCGGGAGAACCCGCCCAGTTCTCCAGGGCGTCGTTAGAGAAGCCGTTGGGCGCGAAGCTGCGCCCAATTGCATGTTATTTTTCCTATGTTGGACATCACAGTACTGGGCTCTCTAAAGAAAGTACACGAAACGAACCCCACACCTCTCGAAAAATCCTGACGACACCCATGGTTCTCCCAGTTTTGTTCTGGACGGCTTTGTGCGTACGAAGGGTTACAAAGACAAAGGAATCATCCAATTACAATGAACAGTGATCCCATATTTACCAAAAACAGACCGATGAACTTAGTCGATTCTTCTTCTCTTCTACTTATATCTCCCTCTGCTCTCTCCTTATTATTTATTATTTATTTATTTTAAAATATAGCTCTTGTAATGAACTTAAATGAACTAAGAAATGTACCGTGAAATTTTTGCTTTACTATAGGCTTCGTCAGAGAGCATTTCGGTTTAATACAATGGCACAGTATATATATATCGAAAAATATTGTTTACATAGCAACAATATCCGAGACAATCTACATTTGCATTTTCCTACGTATATCTATGTATTTATCAAGTTATAACCATATACACTCCCGTAACAAATTCCCTAACAAATATGCATATTTACAATGATTACAGCCACGTATATGTTCAACTTTCAATACAAATATGTATATATCGACAACTTCCATTAAAAACCCTAATACAAATATTTTAATGTTTGATGTTGTAACCCACAATCTCAATTACATAGCCAATCCGAAAGAATGTATACGTCCAAATTCCTGAATATCTAGGTAATAAATACGCCTTCATTCATATTATTTTAAGCACGTTTGAAAACCGTAACAATTGTATATATACATATATATGAATTACCTTTTGTCTATTCCATTATATTGCAAATATGTATGTCTCCAGTGTCTAATTTATATATATAAAAATACGTTTTAACATGTTCAACGGCAAGGCAACTATATGTATATATAGCCTCACATATGAATAAATATATTATTGCTATTGGAAAATCCATGAAATGAACGAAACCGGTTTAGCAGTAAAATATTACATTTTGTGTAGTTTTATTTCTTATAAATCTCTGTATATAGCTATATTGTAACCATATGCACTTTCGCATGTTTGAATGATCTATTCTGTATATATAAATATGAATAATTACGATTATGTGTATGTTGCATAACAATAACGCATAGTATTTTCTTATTGTTATTTCCGATATAAATATATGTGTGTGTATTTTATTATTCTTTTTTCTATTTTATATATACTTATTGATATCCTTTTGAAACCTTTCATTCAGTTTGTGCCATCATATATAGAGATGATATTGACTTCCTCAATCATCTTCCTGATACAGTTCAAGGCGGGGAAATCTTTTGCACGCTAGATGTTACTAATCTATATAGTACTATAACGCATAAACTAGGACTGGAATCTGTCAAATTTTGGCTAGATAATCACTCCGAGAAGATCAGTGAACGTTTCAGTGGAGAATTTATCCTTTCCGCTATCCAGCTAATTCTGGGAAATAATTCTTTTGCATTCGGAGACCAGAATTACCATCAAATAATTGGAACAGCTATGGGGACCAAATTTGCTCCGACATACGCGACACTTGTTTTAGGATATCCAGAACACCAACTTTGCAGGAATATCGGTGAGTCACATGGATTAAATCTCCAAACATATGTTCAGGATTCTTTCAGACGGTACCTAAATGACTGTTTCATTATCTGGGATACCAAGAAAGCAGATGTTATGATCTGAACAGCCTCGATCCAGATATCAATTTCACAATCGAAACGGGGCATGACCAAATCCCTTTCTTGGATGTTCTTATTGCCCGTAAGGATAACACCATTATTACGGACATATATTATAAACCTACTGATACAAAACAGTATCTAGATTATAGGTCTTGTCATCCTCGCCAAACAAAAAATCAAGTGCCTTTCACACTGGCAAGGAGAATTTGCACAATTGTAACGGACACGGAGTTGCAACTAGCCAGGTTAGCCGAGCTGAAAGTATCTTTAATAAGGAGAAATTATCCCCCTAGAGTTATAGATATTGGAATTGAGAAGGCCATTAAAATCGACGTGCAAACTCTCAGAACGGTCAGGGCAAATATCGATACAGATACGCTATCTTGTGTATGCACACATAATACTAACAACCTCAACTTCTTCTCAGTAATTTTCAATAATCGACCAATGCTGGAATGTAGTGATCATCTCAAACAAACGTTCAGTCAAGCTAAAATTATAAACGGTAAACGACAGGCCCCAAACCTCAAAAAAATTCTAACCGGGGCAAAATTTCTCCCATTGACGGTCCCCAATTATATAACTTCTAAATGTGGAAATGAACGATGTAAATGCTGTAGAAACAACCTGATCATAGGTAACTTCACCTTTAGAATCAATGCTAACATGAACTGCGATTCCAGAAATCTGGCCTATGTACTCGTCTGTTGTGATTGCAAGAAGTATTATATTGGGCAAACAGGGGACACTGTTAGAAACAACCCGTGCACATCGACAGCAGATTGATACACCCAGGCTTCGTTTCTTACCGGTGACAAAACACATTGGTACATGTGCTGGGCACCTTGATATTAAGTTCAGAATTTTCCCATTCTTCAAGTTATCCGCGGATAATAATAAACTACAAATAAAGAACTACACTTCATTAATGTAGTGACTAATTTAGATAGAATACATATATTCATATTTATATATACAAATAAAGAACTACACTTCATTAATAAATTCCGCCCTGAACTCAACAAACTGTAACCCCGTCCCACTCCCTCCCGTACACATAATTCAGTAATCATTTATTCCGAATGCGATTAATCATGTATTGTCTGCACTGAAGAAAATCGCTATAGTTAGCAAATCGATTTATGACAAGGATTAAGCATGTGCAGATCAGAATTAGACCTCATACAGGTCTATCATTGTCAATTATAAAAGCTGTTATATTTAATTTATTATTATTGTTATTATGTACCCATGTATTAGTTCCGTTTTGTTTGTAATCTTGTTTGTAATATCACCAAGGCCACTGTAACTAATTGATTTCAATAAACGATGCTTTGAAGAACTGCTGAAAGCAGTGAAACTAGTTAGCAAAATCAATCAGTCCGAGTTAGTCATGACTTATTTCCTTTTATTTCACTGGTATTCACTAATAGTAAATACTAGTTTTGATATCCTATCAATTGATTCAAATATATATTAATATTATTATTATTATTATTATTATTTGTCTTGCAAATGCTAAATTACACAAAGTCAGAAGTGAAGAAATATTCTGCGCTCGGCTCTACACTATGCCTATTTCATACAGCGTGAGATCTTTTATTGAATACCACAGACGATCATATTCGCAATTAACTACCGTAATAAATGATTACATTACATAATTTTTTGATCTTGTATTACATAAGAACTGGTGGAAATTAATAACCTTGGCAAGGCATGCGGGCTAGCTGCCGAAAGGATCTAACACTGACAGGACTGGAGTATGATTTCACACAGAATCACTTTCTATCAAAAACATCGCTATCCATGGTTAGCCATTCTCATTCAATTTTACCATGAAGGCATATTTTATACTATCGTATCACTGGTGTTTGATGTACATGAGGAGTTGGCATGTCGAAAATTACTCTGACCTCGTAATCACTCAACCTTTTCAGTGCAACCGTTCCAGGTTATGAACCTTATTGAGGCTTAATAAGGATCCGATTTTGCAGCCGAATAGAATGTAAGTAGATCCCAGATGAAACGACATGCCAGCCAGCGAGAGAAGGGGGAGTGTTTGCTAGATCTAACACTGGCTCATTCTATTTTCCTTTTCATACATTTGGTTGGATTCTGGTTTTGATTAACATCACCCCCACAATTACGTGACGGCAGCAAAGCTACATGGGTACCGGTGACAAGAAGTGACTTCCCGGCCGTAGGGATATAATTTTGATTTGACCCAGTGATTTATTCCCCAGTAGTATATGAAGGGCAAATCTGGTATTATTGAGGGTGAGTGTGATGACGTCATGTGGATCACGCGGAGATGACGTCACTTCCGGGTCAAAGGTTCCGAGTCAAAGGTCGCTTCCTGGTCAAAGGTCACTTCCGGTCACGTGACTCCCAAGCAAGAGTTATCTGTCCCTAAATAAGACCAAAGACACGCTTCAGTTACTGCAATGTTAAACTTATTAGGCAACCCATTCATGGACATTTGCGGTATGGGTGTGATACCTTATTTTTGCTGCCTCACGCTGTAGACTATGGCATTGGGTGACTTTCGCTGAAAAGTTCTCAGTGCGCATCCGTCGGGCATAGGCAGATTTGAGGTGGACGTTTTGGGTCGAGGTGGTCCGATTCGATCGTGAGAGGTATCAAAGTGAAGCACTCGTGGGGACCATCCAACTGGTTTGGTGAGGAGTGGAAGTAAGGCTACGGCTCGCATGCGCAGGCAGGGAATTGTGGGTAAAGGGCACTTGAATGGACGTTTTGGGGTCGAGGTGGACCATCCGTGGTCCGGATGGGTCGTATGGGATGTCGAAATGAAGTACTCGTAAAGTAGCGTCCGACTAGACTGGTGTGGAGTGAACGTAGGGCTATGGTGCGCGTGCGCAGGCAGGGAATTGTGAGAAAAGCGCATTTGAATGGGGTGGAGCTGGGCCAATAGTGGGCGTACTGGGTCGTGTGGGGTACCCATGTTAAGCGCTTCTCCAAGCCGATCAAGTAATGAGTGGGTGTATGTAAAACTTTCTCCGAAAAAGATCCGGAAACACGGAATTTAGCCTTAAAATATGGAAAACCCCTATCAACCATGTCTATATTTGATAATTTTTATCAATTTCGGGGGAAAAATCCCCACCCCAATCAAGGGAAGTACTCCGGTTGCCATTAGTAGTGGAGAAAGCAAAAACCCAGTATATTTGCCCTATGACCTTTGTGGAGAGTTTTACAGTAACGCCTTAACCCCCTATCTTAACGCCTTATCCTAACGCCTTAACGTCCCAGTATAACAGTTTTTACATTTATAACAGATTGTACCATGCTAATATATATAATACTAACGCGTCGACGAGGTGTATGTATCAATCCATTCACACCTCGGACTGAAACATGTTGAGACTTGGTGGTCCCCGATGTTGTACAGGGGTTTTGCTCCGGGTAAATTTTTCGGAAAATTTTCTGGGGAAAACCCTGTTCTATTTACAGATCATGTCGGGTAGAGCCAGACTGGGAGTGAAACGCGTCTACGCACTGAGGTGTAGCAGAGCATCGGCATAATATGATAGCTATTGTGTTATTCTACTCAATATAAAATGTTTGTACCTTGCTTTATACGAGTACATGAACAAAAAATAAAGAATTTTCGGATGGCTCCTTATGGACGATATGTAAATAGATTCAAAATGGGCGTAAGGCGTTTGGCTATGATAGAGATTTCTCGGTTTTGAAAAATTGGCATAATGGGTTAAGGATAATGCCTTGAACTATATTCGAGCAACATGAAAAAGTATGATTTCAGGATAACCCCATAAAGCCGCCATTTTGAATTTATCCCAATCAAATCTTGATCTTAGAGAGATGTAAATAGATTCTAAATGGGCGTAAGGTACTAGGCTATGGCATGAGATCTCTCAGTGTTGATACATTTGCACAATGAGCTATGAATAATGCATTGAACTGTACGAGTAACATACAAAAGTGTGATTTTCAGATGACACCCATTTGGGCCGCCAATTTAAATTTGACCATAAAATCGTGATCTTAGGGATATGTAAATAGATTCAAAATTTGTGTAATATATTGGGCTATGCACAAAATTCAGTCAAAACTGTCCACTATGTCCGAATAAAGCAATTTTGAGATGGGTCGCAAGCCCTAAGTTGGAGTATGATATTCCACAGACATCTAGGATAGTCGCCAGCTTCATTAATATATAAGGGTGATTTCGACGCCAGTTGAACTGAAACATTTGCATATGATCTCTGTGACGTCAGATCAGTATCCGGTCACGTGACCGGAAGTGACATTCGACCCCTGCGCATGCGCATAATACCAGATACAAATGGTGCTCATGGATCAAAGGTCACTTCCGATCACGTCACCGGAAGCGGAAGTGACGTCACAGAGGTCATATGCAAATTTTTAAGGTCAACAACCATGAACCTGACCATAAATACGAGGTTTAGCAGTCGGGTTAGTGACGTTACAAAGGTCAAACGTCAGTATGAGTTTAAATCCTCTTTCAAAGGGTCAAGAAGCTACTACGTGCCCTTATGTGACGTCACAAAGATCATATGCAAATTTTTGAGGTCAATAGGCCTCAATTACACACGTTTTACTTGGAGCAGACCACGAGCAGACGCTATTAGGGGTCAACGAGCGTGTGGGTTATTTATCGTACGTCACTCTCCGTGTGTCGGTTAATTACGTTATTCAGTAAAGAACCAAAATCGCATTGTTGTAGAAAAAAACAAACATTTCATTTTGATAAGAGAGAACACAATATATCTATATATATAACATTTATCTCCCCTTTATTATAACATCACCTACACAAGCCCAATTGAATATCCACCGTGTCCACCTTTACTTTAGTTTTATAGGGTACCCTGTTTTATTTTCATAACAGCGTAATTTGAACGTTCACGTTCACTCTAAATATCCAGATACGTCGTAGTCACACCATTTGGGGGAACTTTGCGCTTCTGATAGAAGTAGATGAAAGCGTCCCGTTGCTAGTACCCGGAATCCTTTGTCTGGCTTTGTATTACGTCGAGGTGCAGGGCTTTGGTGATGTTATTATCTCGACTGCTGACTCCTTTACAACTGAACCTGTTGATGTTGGGGCACTCACCATCGCAATAGTAGGTTTTTGAGCAGAGGTCATTTCATGGCCTCACCATTTGTGACGTCAAGGAGGTCAAGATCGCCATAGTTCTGCCAAAGGGCACTTCCGGTCACGAGACCGCCCAGCAAGTGTTATCTTCTCCTGAATGCGAATTTATTTGCTGTTTTGGGAAAATGCAGCAAGAGTTATCTGCCACTGAATACTACATTAAATGTCCTTCTGTTACTTCAATGTTAATTGACATGTCCGGAAAAAAATGCAGCAAGAGTTATCTGCTCCTGAGTGCTACTTTATATGTCCTTCTGTTTTTTCAATGTTAATTGACATCTCCCGGAATGCACATCATCAAACAAGGTCCCCGACAATATCGTCCAGCATAAAAGGCCAATGGGAAACCCTCATTTTCTCCACATGTCCTACGTCGAGAACCAGAGGGCCTTGCGACATGGTAATTGCACCACATGAGTCGCCTGGACCCAGGTTTCCGCTCTGGGGTGTATGAAAGAAGTCATCTTTCGCAAAGAATGGTTGGCCCTAATACGGCCTTTGGATGATTTTAGATTTGCTCACTGTGTAGGGAGAATCCATTGGAGGCATGGATTGACGTACAGCCCGGTTGATGTCGAGTAGTACCGATACTCAGGAGGGTGGTGATCTGGTCTCTACCCCGCAGTTCAGGTAGACGGTCCTCACTCTTTCGGGGTTATACATGCCCATCCGTTTTGCCACACCTCGGCTTTCTATCAACATTACCTCTGGGCATTGCACCGGACACATGCCTTGGACATTCTTGTCGTCTTCCTGATCTTTACACGCCGCTCGAACTCTATGGGTTTTTTTCACTCCACCTGTTGGGTGCAGTCCACAGTAGACCCGTCGTTGCTGGAAATAGACCATTGGTATAGCCCTTCCGTCTTTCGGATTTGCCAAACCGTTCAGAAAAACCATATAAAAGTAAATATTTTCTTGGTGGGTATGCTCATGCCATTAATTCAACATACTAGCCAGTTATGCAAATCTAACCCGGAACCAATTTTCTTCCATCAGTATGTACTTCATATTTTCTGGAAAATCTATTGAAATGGTCAAAAATAGGCAATATTTCTTTCATTTCCTGGAAAAATCTTGACAACCGATTTCCATAAGATTTCTCACCAGTGTTCACTTTCTCGAGACGAGATAACAAAATGCTTTTCAAAATATGGTGTCGATCATGCGGACTAACATAACCCTATTTTAATCACCTGAAAACCGTGCGATACTGAGGCTGACGAAGGTTGACTTCGCTGCCCAGCCCGCCATATAGCTCAACCGAGCCACCCATCCGCATATGTCATTTTGAAGGAATGGTAGTACCCAGCTTCTTAGTGATTAATTTTTTTATTTTATTTTGTGTCAACGAGATCAAGTAATTTTGAACTTGTTGCCACATCTGTTTTGATCTAGATGTTTGAACTGTCGTAGCTTGAATATTTTGTCTTTCATGACATTAGGGTGACTGTTAATCCTACCTGGCGCTGAAATGGC
>JAVTVY010027461.1:0-11426 GCA_036873755.1 Hanleya hanleyi | reverse complement strand
TATTGTACATGTTGTTTGCGTTGAATTTTTGCACAATTTGGATTTCAAGGACTACGTGACAGGTTTATGATCTACACCACATGTTATCAAAACTTTGCTAATGGTTTTTTAATCTGAAACAGGCAGGGAAATATGAATTTGCAGAAAAAAGCAAACCTGCATTTTACATAATAAATACATGAATTTGGCACATGTGCTGCGCGTTGATAAATCGCAGAATTTTGATTTGGCAGACCACGTAAAAGTCTTATGGGCTACGGGACATGCTGGTGGAAGTTTTAATGCATTTCCAGTCTCAATCAAGCATGGAAATATAAATTTGACCCAAAAGTAAACATGAATTTTGAATAAAAACAAAGAAAAATAGCACATGTTGTTTGGGTTGAATTTTCATACAATTTGGGTTTCACAGACTATGAGACAGGTTTGCTATCTACGTTATATATCAGTGGAAGATTACGGATACTTTTTTTGGGCCCAAACATGCAGCAAAATAACAGATAAACGAAAAATAAAACATGCATTTTACAGTTTTACACAACATTACAAGTATATGGACCACGCCGCCTTTGTTCGGTTATTGATTTAACGACTAATTTGCTATAGTTCGATGGAACCAGATTATCTGCGTTAGAACATATGTCATAGAACATGTTCGCATAGATCTGGAGTAATGAAACACTCTTGGAAACAAGGAAACAAGAAATGACTCAAAATACAAACCCGGAAATGGAAAACAACAACATGTCTTGGTTTGCGCGACCTTGGTGACCTTCCCCACCGTAAATTTTATTTCGGGAAATAGAGCCTAATAACGTGTTTGCTGGTGGAAAGGGAATATTTCCTGCCTCCTAGATTTTCACAAATGGTTCCAAAAGATTTCAAAAAGTTTCAATTTGGAATGGAGTCTATCGGGGGAGAGAAGAAGCGAAAAATCGCTCTCTCGGTGGATGCAGGACAGAACCGGATAGCTCTGGTTTCGAGATTGAGGTGGAACCCGACTACAGAAGCAAGGCCCACTGCAATGCATTGCAATGGGGAACCCCATTATTTCAATTGTGTACAAAGAAAAAGTGCAAGATTTCGTCGGGAACCATGACGATACCTATTGGAAATACCATGAGTCGTGGGTTCCCGATATGACAATTATTTGGCGGGAGATTTCACGTTGCGTTCCTAGACCTCCGTCTGATCGACGGAGGTAACAACACAGTGACTGTTCCAGTAGAAGTTATACGATACAAGGACACAAAGACATAGCTCAAACATGTAAATTTATTCATCAGGAATGAGCACAACTGCATATCTTTACCATAATCTCGTACTCCTCTTTGGCAGTAATTAACTCTTTATATACTACTAACCCAGATCGGGTAACTTCACATGTAAATCGACTTGATAGCATACAAGCACAACTGGGTATATTAAAAGGCTTCATACATGGAGTGAGCCCCCCTTTGGTAGTTATCTGCTCTTTATATACTACTACCCCAGACCAGGTTGCTTTGAACAGAATGTATAATATGCTCTACACCATATCCAAATATACCGTATTGCAATGCACGCCCATATGGCACTACACAATAGGGGTACCTTTATTATACTCTATCAGGCCACCATTGCAATGTATTAATTGATGTGCACCCACCGGCGACGAGCACTCCGATTGCCATTGCCCGTTTCTTCCCCCCCCCCCCAATTCATAGACTTTTGCCCGGGTTGTCACGTGACACAACCACAGAAATTTGGCACCACTTTCAATCATAAAAATCCCCAAAATGCACATGAGTATACATTTCCGTCTTGTGCTCAAATTGCGCTTCTTAATATTTTGATTTAAATGTTTCATTTAAAATAACAAAAAGCACAACAACTTTTACCCGGCTTGAAGACTGGCCTAGATTTACAACATGGCGAACAGGGCAAACTGACGATCGTGCTACATTAACAAAATACTAAATATTAATTACTGAACCAACTTGTGCTCTATTTGTGCTCCGTAATAATTTTTACTCAAGATTTAAATAATATTAATGTTTTAGGTGAAAGACTATGATTTATGATGGAGCACAAACTTCTATTCTAGTTGGTCGGCGAAACTCCCAAGTTTCCTAATGGCGATCAGGTCCGACTGGCCGAAGTAATTGTTTTGGTCATTAAAATATCATCAACTATTAGCCAACGGCCTGAAATCATAATTTTCCCGGACACTAGAATAATAAAAGAAGTTGTCTTCAAAGGGAAACACTTACTGTTCAGGAATAAATTTGTTACAGTATGAGCTGGTAGATTTCTCAAGCAGACGAAATTTGGGCGTAGCAACACAGTAGCAGATGCTGAAGTCACCGCAAATAATTCCGTACGTAATTATCAGAATTACGGGTCAAACAGCACAAATAATGTCAATAAAACACAATGTAACGTACTATTATCCCACAATGAAGAGGGTGATTACACTAATCATCGCCTGGAAAAAACTAATCACGCAAACACATGCCAGGCTGCAAGTAGCGATGGCGGATACTATGAGAGACAAGAGCATACTTGTTGAAAACTCTCCACTTTACTATATGATTAACGATAACTCCAACAGGTCTACAGTCCACATATTACTAGATTCTATGATATAAAATCAAGGTGAGTCTGTAGTGTTCTTATAGTATTACAATTATGTCGGTAAGATTCCAAAAACGAGCAGGGTTGTACCAAAGATATTGCGTTACGAGTTTCAACACTGCAACACATTCACCAGGAAGAAAATATGACTCACAGTCATTATAATATTTAATTAGCGAACTTGTAATCATGCTGTACAGAGGCAGCAATTCTTCGTGCCTACTGAAATCCAGATATGATTTAGCGTGTAAGATTTATGACGTTACGTTTCGTAACTTGTGTCTCAGACCCCTTAACCCGTAGTCAGGGGCCGTATGAGCCCATATACTTCAAGATCCTCATATGAACATCCACAATCAAAGCGTGACTGAGATACATCATTATCTAGATAACGACTTTACAACGAAAATCATCTAGATACTGAACAGCGATACGGATTTGATATTTTTGGAACATCACGATGTTGCCGGTATCAATGAAAACTGTTGACCGCTTCTCTCTTGCAGGAAACAAGCCTATGTTTATGTATACTATGATTGTCTTTTTGAATTTGGTGCTAATACTGTTATGTGGAAAATGGAATAGGTCTTTGGATTATCGACGCGGATATTCTCTAATGGACGACGGCTGGATTATGAATGACGGACTAGACGCTTGTAATTCTTACACTCCTGATGCAAACCTCCCGTCATCAATAATATTTATTCAACGAAATGTAACCCAAGTTGATACATTTATTTAATTAAACAAGAGAACAGAATCGGGGAAGCCGAACTGAATGAACTTATCACCACGAGCGCAACAGCTTTCTTATTTCGTTTTCTCTCTGGGTCAAGCCGTTACAAATAATGGAGCTTGTGCTTCTAAATCTGGTAGCCAATCATTTGCCTTTGTGACCCGTTAGTAAAATTCCTGATAGTCCTTATAAGGCACGCCTGCGTATCACGCGATATTTCTGTAGTATTTTGAACTTCGGTTGTAAGAAAATCGAATGTTCATTGGTCGCCAGTGTTGGTTACGTCATATATTTACCTCTCACGCTTACCGCGGAAAATTGAGGCTTATAACGAGTGGGTCAAAATATTGCTTTGAATTCGACCTGATTCAAACTTGTTGTTGATATATTGTGTAAACATAAAGCCATTCGTATCACCAAATGTCTGTAGTTCGGACGGACATGATAGATCATGGATTTTGGGATTTTAGATGAACAATAAAAGAGAAAAAGACAAATATGGTAATATCCTGCCCACCCGTTAGGGGGCCATCAGGTTAGAAGTAAAGCAATAAATGAACTTCCCGCGTTATCTCCCAGAGTTTATAAGGTACCGTGGGCCTGGGTCCCCAGAATAAATGAACTACGGCCATACTCGATTGTAATTCAATAACGAAGTTTGGATCTAACGAAAAAATGTTGACTCCGATGTCAGCACAACCGGTTTTCTGGGTCACCGTAGCGCACGGCCAGACTGCGTGCGCCAGATAATTCCCATGATTCCTCAGTCCAAATTTAGGTAATTCAGCTGCCGACAATTGCCGACTAATAACGACTGCAAGCCGATCGGCGCACAGTGGAAAAATTGGATTCTGTATTGCGCAGATTTCACATCCAGGGGTTTTTCTAGCCGATTTCTCATCGTGGTAATCCCGATGAGAAATTTTGAAAATTGAGTTTTAGAGGATTTTTGTAAATTGAGTTTTCTCTCGACAAATTCAGTTTCTCCTATTTTTCGATATTGAGCGCGCTTGCGCGCGAAAAAAAATTGAGTTTTACTGATATTTCCTCGCCCATATCATTGTGTAGTTGTATCTAAATAAACTTATTTTAATCCTTGAATCTTGTCCCGAGTTCGCGATCCGACGTCTGTTGTTGTTGTTGTTTACTGGCGAACTGTGACTCCGCACAAAGGTGATACTGACAATTTGAACGAATGGTGCATAGGAGAACCTTTGATAGGAGAGTGTTGGGCAGTATCGGGCTTATTCATTGGACAGGCATTTCATCATCATCCAATGAAATACAGCGTTACGAAGATTGCCAAATGCCATCTTCGCAGTATTGCGGACATCATCAGTTCATGAGTTCATGAGTTGCTGCAAACGATGTTGATCTGATATTTTACAGTTAGCTACCACTCGAAACAGAATAAAACTTGTGCACTATCGACATTAATGTACAAAATATAAGAATGCTTTGACTGCAATGACTAATGAACTGCAAAACCGTGGGCAAAGAAATTAGACACGGAAATTGACTGGCCCGGGCTTTGCAACAACAACAACAACAACAACGAAATGCATCTGACGATCTCCTCTCAATGAAACATTACCATTTTCAAGGTCATAAAATCAACAATCTTGGGTTGTTGATTCTCCTTCAAGTATAACTGAAAGGCATAGTATCATTTGATTGGATTTTCAAACAGAATAGTTGATAGAGGTATTGTTTTTTCTTCTTTCAGGAAATATTGAAGGTATCATATCTTGTGTATTCATTATGAGGGTGCCCATATATTTTACATAACTAAATGTCAGCTATAGGCCTATAAGGCTGCAGATATCCTTGAAAAAAAAAGTTGTTGAAAAGCAATTTCGATGTTTTTTTTCTCAGCCAAAAGCTACATCTTGCGTACAGAAATTCGACAAAGTTAATCATGCAGTCATATTTATTTCATGTTAGCTAACAATTATAAACAACTATTCCTGGAAAAAAACAGCTACCTTTTGTAGTACTGAGTACGAAGTCGGCCGCCGAAGCCAGATACTATCTTTGTCAGAACAGCACATTCCAAATGTTAGGTACTAAGTTATTCATGCCTGTCAAAGTGTCGGTCACCTGTGAAAAAATTATTCGCAGGCTTGAAATGAAGGCGGACATGTATAATGGATGTGTAATTTTCAACTATAGGTTTGAAATTTGTTTTCAGTTATCCCTATGAAAATGTTTGCATAATTGAGTTTCTGAACCGAAACTATGAAAACCATGGAAATATTGAGTTTTTCAGATTATTGGCGCGCCAACGGCGCGCCGAAAAATTGAGTTTTGTGAAATTCTCAAATTGAGTAGATGAAAGATTTTGGGCTAGAATAACCCCTGCACATCATACGTCACATGAAGCGTTATAGGCAGGCTGGTGGTGCCATTGCAGTCTACATAGTCTAAGTGATCCTTACATACTTCTAGTTTCATCCACTTCTGATCATACTACAGATTTTTGAAACTCACGAAGTTTGTTTAAAAATGCATTTTGAGATGTAGACATGGAGAATGAAGGTTTAATGTCGCGTTCAGAAATATATCAGCTATATAGCGACGAACAAACAAAATTCTAAGTATTCTAACAACCTAGCACTCCAGAAGCAATCAACACAACACACCAAAAGACATGCACATACATTAAAACTTATGCAACAAACCGATTTCTTTCAAATAAGCTAAAATACAGTTTTCTTTTACCCGACTGAAAAGATCTTCTAAAGTAGCTGCTTGATAAAAAGAATCTTTTACAATCTTAAAATCTATACGGTCGATCAGAATATGTTTCACTGTGAGCATTTTGAGGGAATAATTGACACAAATATGGAAATGAGTTGGGATATGTACAATCAACTCAATGGAATTTGATAATACATATTGAAACACTGAACTGTACAAGAATGAGTGGAAACAATTATGAAAATTGAGTGAATATTAACGACATACAATTTAAATACATTTGTGCCATGCAAATTGATAAAAAGAATCTTTTACAATCTTAAAATCTATACGGTCGATCAGAATATGTTTCACTGTGAGCATTTTGAGGGAATAATTGACACAAATATGGAAATGAGTTGGGATATGTACAATCAACTAAATGGAATTTGATAATACATATTGAAACACTGAACTGTACAAGAATGAGTGGAAACAATTATGAAAATTGAGTGAATATTAACGACATACAATTTAAATACATTTGTGCCATGCAAATTTGACCTTTCCTTATATCCCCATTATAAGCGATTGTCCCCCTTTTTTTTTTTTAATTCTCTCCCTCTCCCTTTTTCTCTCCCTCTCCGGATTTTAATTTTGTAAAGTTTTTGTCATTCTACATGAACTGGATTTCAGCTGCGCTCCCATTAAGATTTGATTTCCCCATAGCGCCATCTGTTTCATTTTCTGGATGTAATAGCGCCATCTGTACTTGTTCGGGATGTAGGCCAGCGATCACAGTGCCATCTGTTCAAATCTCTACAAGGCAGGAGGGGGATTTTGGCTTAATGTCACGCTCAAGGATGTTGCACTCATATGGCGACAGTCAGTTTGGTAGGTGGAGGAATAACCACCGCCTTGGCAAGTAACTGACATACTTCCACAGCTGGACTCGAACCCGTGCTGGTTCAGCGGTGTGAGGGTAGCGGTCACCAGCGAAGCGCCTGACCACTATTGCTCGTTATACCACGCGACTGGTGAAAAAGTCGCAAATTTGATAGGCAAAATAACGATCACACCTTATTGCTTAATGCATATAACCTATATTACAGATAAGTTGTCGTAGGGAGCTCAGGCCATTTTTATAATTTAGTACAATCAAGTTATCACGTGTATGACCGAGTCTACATCGTGTATTCATGGCTTGAGCGAAACGTTTCTGCAGTTTTTTTGAACAAATTTACAGTCATATAATTGTAGAATATTCAAGGTGGTGGGACTGGGATGAGTTGAATTTCCACTTTAATCGCTTAGGCATGACAGTGAATCTGAGAATATGACATATTTTTTTTTCCTTTTAGTGGACCCATTACCTTCTAAAGCCGACAATAGAGCTTTTGCTTCTGCAGAGAATATCGAACTTTTACCTGGTATCGATAGGTTTTAGTTTTGGAACTAAAGATTGTAGCACATGCTACTCTCTCACAATCTTTAGAATCATGCATCTGTATAGATAGCCTGATGCGATCTGTATTTCTCTGATGACACATTGTTGAGTTTTCCAGGATATAAAATCTATACCAATTTTTTATTCATTGTGCTAGATCAGGTCAATTCTGGTGTTAATATCAGACATTTTGAGGAAAATTTGCATAACCATGAACTAATTTGCATTCAATAAAATATCCCGAATTTTTTTTCTCCTTAGTTGCCTTAAATTTTATTTCTTTTTTTGAAAAAACGTGCAATCGTATATGTTAGGCTGATTTGTGTATTTTAGCTAATTTGCACAAAAAATGTTTATTTTTATCCAATTTTCTCTATTTGCCATTGTAATATGCATGGTGTGGTTTGATCATCTTCACAACATCAAGGTTTTTTTTAGAGCCAAACGCCATCTTGCATAGCAGATCTTGTTCCATCGACTTCCAGTGTTTTCCAGTTGCCCATCTTCACAATCTCGTATATTTCATATCCCGCGCTTGTTTTGAATTTGCATGTTCGCATCCCAAGCCTGTGGGTTTTGCTTTGACTTCGATGTCGATTTCAGCCAGACATCCATTTGGCCCCAGATTATGAAGTTGATCCTGTTGTTGATTTAGTAATTTATTCTGAATCCCATATAGCGATTTCAGACCATCTATCTGTGCTTATGTGATAAATTTGTTTCAATCTTTATGGGATTCTGTAGATAATAACAACATTACAACTTTGTATAAATAGAATTCAGAAATGGTGTCTAGAAAATGATTTCAAATTCTCCAGAGCTAAGACAAATTGCATACACTTTTGCAGAAAATATTTCCAGCACAAAGATTCAGTGCTTACATTAGATGGAACTGAAATCAAAGTAGTCAAAGCGGTCAAATTCTTAGGAATATTGTTTAATCACCGACTAACGTTCAGATCGCATATAAATTGCTTGAAAGCCAAGTGCACAAAAGCTCTTGATTTGTTGAAGGTATAGTTGCCAGCTACATGTTAAGTGGGGAGGAGATCAGCAAACGTTTTTCCGTTTATATCGATCACTTGTTCGTTCTAAACTTGATTATGGTTCTATTGTTTACAACGGTGCAAGCAAGTCAAACTTGGCAAAGCTAGAGCCTATTCTCCATCAAGAACTAAGACTTTGCCTCGGAGCGTTCAGAACATCCCGGAAAGAAAGCTTATATGTCGAAGCAGATGAAATTCCTTTAGAACTTCGAAAAATTAAACTATCATTGCAATATATCACAAAATTGCGTTCAAATCACTCAGATCCTGCATATAACTGTGTTTTCAAACCTCAGTAGGTTGATTTCTATTTAAAGCAACCCTCCATTATTCCAACTCTTGGAATTCGTATGAAACCACACATTGTAGCAGCTGGTTTTAAGCTTAATCAAATTTTACCCAACACGCTCTTTCCAACTCCACGATGGCAGTTAATCAAACCAGAAGTAGATATTACATTGACCAAAGTGCCATTCTCGGGAGGTTTCGCTCTGAATTGCGATCTCCGGAGGTAAACAAGGCATACTTCCGTCCAAATTGTCGGTGTATGGCAGTTGTTTTGGCATACAGCAAACTTTAACCCACAGATGCAGCAAAGAGGTAAAGGTAAGCGAAATTTTACATAGCCCACCGAGTAACCCCGTTATTTATCTGTCATTTAACCTATACAGCAATCCCTGCACAAAGCTGTCAAAGTCCGTATCGAAGCAAAACAAACTGATGACCTGGGCTGTAATTTCTCACTTTTCCAAGGCTCACGGTACACACGAAGATCCTATTACTCCAATTCATATATCAAACGAAAGCTCATGACATCGAGAATATACTTCAGCGTTTTACTGTACCTGAAAATACGTATTTTGTCCATACGCACTGAAATATGTTGAGTAGACATTCTCGGGAGTTAAATAATCCATACTTCGGAGGACGGTGCATAAATATTCCGGTATTTAATTTGTTGGTAGTAGTTTTTTAAGTAGTTTTTTTAATTACTAATGACACAATTGTCGCAATTACGACAATTGTGTCATCAGCATTTCTCATGTCGCCAGCAAATGTCACAACTGCATTGCGACAATAGCAGGCGACACTATAAAAAAAGTGGTAACGAGCATGTTTCCGCTTATTTTCACAACTGAGAATCCGTAATTATTTGAGACAAACATATATCGCACAAGATGTATGACTAAATCTTTGATATACTTGCAGTAGCAACTACTAATGACATAAATGTCGTAATTGCGTCATCAGTGGTCCACTCTGCATGCAGAGTCGCCAGCTAATGTCGCAATTGCGGCAATAGCGGTTGAATGCATGCAGAGAATTACGTCATTAGAAGTAGTCGCCAGCAAATATCACAACTGCATTGTGACGATAGTAGGAGACTCTGTCACTAAAAAAGTGGTGACGAGCATGTTTCCGCTTATTTTCACAACTGGGAATGAGTAATTATTTGAGCCAAACAAATATATCACACATGATGTATGACTAAATCTTTGATATACTTGCAATAGTAACTACTAATGATACAAATGTCGTAATCGCGTCATTAGCTGGCGACCTGACAACGACACAATTATGTCCTTAGTAGTGACTATACAAAGTCTTCCTCTCATGAACGTATCTCGGTACCATTTGATTCTGTCGCTGGAAGGCCTGTAAAAATTGCCGTTCCAATGCACCAGCGAACTGAAACATACAAACTATCCGATTCTGTGGTTTGTATTTTAACAGGCTATATCACATTTTCAGAAATGCTAAGATAATTCTTGGTAGGTTGGTTCACAGAAAAGAAAATCACCGGTATTAGCAATTATGTAGGAACCAATCATTAATTAAACTAGTATTGACTGTGAATAGACTTATATCAGACATTTCATCTATTAAACATGAGCAACGCTTGATGCAGAACTGCAACTCTCACCTAGACAGGTAGAGGAAAAAGCCAACAGTTCGGTAAAATAGACAGTCTATAATATATTCGCAGAATAATAGTTCATAGTACACAGGTGTATCCAGACAAGTCACTATAGGCATGACTTCACCCCTGTGGTATTTTGATCTAATTTTTTCATTCAACAGTTTCATGAAATATGTTTTTCTCCAAGAAGCATTACATCGTCAGATTTTGACACTTTCCCGAAGTTAATATTCCAGTTATCTAGACCATCAGTTGAACCATAATATGGAAAGATTCTCCAGTTCATTTAAATATTAAAATTTACAAAATATTGTTAATTCTTAAAAACCTCGTGTTCGGCGGAATTTCGATTTTGTGGGATAACTTGTCATTACGAACTTTTACACAACATAAAATTCCAAGGCGACTTATTGGGCAACTACTGGACTATTATCTAGAAACATCTACACTCAAAATTATTTTTTCGTCAAAAATACACAATATTCAATTTTTTAATTATTTCCAGATTTTGACGAAAGTTTTGATTAAAACCGTGATACCTTCCAGGGAGGTAACACGTAGTTAGTTGTACGTTATACCAGTATATCCCAGTAAGTATTAGCAAAAATCGCGCACATTCAGAAAATGTCTGTTTACCTTATATACTGTCGCTGTTGTTGTAAAATAGGTAAAATCGAGCACATTCAGAAAATGTCTGTTTACCTTAGTAAAACTGTCCCTGTTGTTGTAAAACAGGTAAAACGGTGATGTGTGAGAAGTTAACCTCGAAATATTCAGGCCCAACATGAATGCAGAAAATGTTTCAATGTGAAAGAGAATAATTAAGTCAGATCTTCCCCGGGTTCGCTCCATAATATGAGAGTTACAATTCTGCAACTAGGAAAATGGAGATGTCCTTGTACCTATATATTTCGCTATGTTTTTTCATATTTCAAGCGCGGGTTTCTGATATTCTAACAAATTTTGTCACGACGAGATCGA